>JAAALK010000081.1:22499902-22610254 GCA_019279435.1 Zizania palustris | reverse complement strand
TTTTTTTACATTTTCATGACTTTTTTGTTCATGTTTAAATTCTAGTTTGAACTTGATTTTTTAACAATAAAAATACATCATAACTTATCTAATTGCAAAAACTGATATTTTTCTCCCTTAATTAGTTTACTGTTTTTATTTTCATTAAGTGTGTTTTTATTAGCATCCAAACATTTTTTTTACATTTTCATGACTTTTTTGTTCATGTTTAAATTCTAGTTTGAACTTGATTTTTAACAATAAAAATACATCATAACTTATCTAATTGCAAAAACTGATATTTTTCTCCCTTAATTAGTTTACTGTTTTTATTTTCATTAAGTGTGTTTTTATTAGCATCCAAACATTTTTTTTACATTTTCATGACTTTTTTGTTCATGTTTAAATTCTAGTTTGAACTTGATTTTTTAACAATAAAAATACATCATAACTTATCTAATTGCAAAAACTGATATTTTTCTCCCTTAATTAGTTTACTGTTTTTATTTTCATTAAGTGTGTTTTTATTACATGTTGTTACTATATGATCGAGACTTTGTAGCGCGGTGGTGCGGGGGCTCGCTTGACATATCATGTTTATTTGAAAGCAAGTAAACAAACACAAGTCCAGGCTGGGGAAACCAGCTTACACATCGAAACGCACTACTGGTCAAACCTAAATCGGCACAAACCCAACCTATTTCTGGTTAAACAGATTAAAAGCCTCAACTTGCCAATCCTCAACCAAATCGGCATCATCAGGCAGTCTGAACTGCTCTCCATGTTCCTGAACAAAAAAATACACGCGGCGGTGATAGTGAGAACAACTTATTATCAATGATTGAATTGGATGATAAAAATATAAAATTTGCATAAAAAGAGGATCTTGCCTCCTTCCTCCTCTTGCTGCCGCATTGCTCTACATGCTTCTCTTTTCCACCGCTAGCCTCGGCATGTTTCCCTCTACCACCGGTTGTCTCATCATTTTTCCCAACACTTACCCTATCTGGTTGCGGCGATCGCGAGTCGTCCTCCGAGTCGGAGTCCATTATGAGAATCACTTTCTTCGCCAAACAACTGCAAACTATACCATCATGTACCTTATGTTTACCGCATTTGCAAACCTCACACACGCCACTTGATGTAGAGTCTGAGGATCGACTGTTTGTTGGTTCAATCTTAGGAGGAGCCATCTGCATTTTTTTGTCACATTGATATAACATTAAAAAACCCTAAGCTAGTAATATTATAGTACATTAAAAAACATTATTGTTATAGTGGAAATTTTTTTTCTCAAAAATTTTTTATAGTACATTAAAAAAATTATTGTTATAGTGGAAATTTTTTTCTCAGAAATTTTTTATAGTAGATTAAAAAACATTATTGTTATAGTGCATTCTACTAGTAATATTATACTAAATTATATTACCACGCATAAATTAATATAACAATCCTCCATCATTTTAACCCTAAGCTCGAATAAAATAAGACCAAAGATATAGGTTAATAATCATTTACTGATCGACTGGATGGCGGCGACGACGGGCGGCGCCGACGGGCTCCGAGGAAGGCGGCGACGGGTGGAGGGCAGCGGCGACGTGCTCCGGGACGTCGACGGCGGCGACGGGAGGAGGGGGGCGAGTTTAGGGTTTAAAAAATGAAACTAGGTTTTCGGACGGCGGGAGTGGAAAGTATATATAGGTGTCTTAGTAGTGGCGGGCATGATGACGTCATCCAGCCCGCCACTACTATGTCGGATAGCAGTGGCGGTCTGGTGACATCATGCGACCGCCACTACTGCCTCTGGTGGGGTTATCTAGCATGCGTTGCCAATAATGTCGAGGAAGACTAAGTAGCGCAGTGGTGCGGGGGTTGCTTTGGTGCCATGCGGTTCGAGGTTCGAACCTTGCTGCTAGCGTCCAAACATATTTTTTACATTTCTATTCTAATTTTCATGACTTTTTTATTCATAATTAAATTCTAGTTTGAACTTGATTTTTTTAACAATAAAAATACATCATAACTTATCAAATTTAAAAAATTGGTATTATTCTGCCTCACTTTACTTTTTCTCCCTTAGTTTACTGTTTTTATTTCATTAAGTGTGTTTTTATGATCAAAGTCAAAAAAAGTTCAATTTGAACTACAAGACATGAAATAATTCACAACACTCAATCCTCATTTGATCTTGAAAATGTTTTAATAATAAATGACATAATTGATTTTACAACTAAACATAAATGATCTAGCCTTGAACTAATTTTCCATCGCCATTGGTGCGTAGATAAGGAATCACACTGCCAAATGACAGTTTTGCTTCAACCACATTGATCCTTGATATGTCAACGAAAAACGGCACCTCATCAAACTGATTGTATTCTTCTTCGTCTTCGACTCCATCAACTCCAACAATTCTTTGTTTTCCTGGAGCAACGATGTATTTTTTCTCATCTTTAGGATCAAGTATGTAAAATACTTGTGCCACGGATTGAGCGAGTATCCAAGGGTCATCTTTATAAGCCACCTTATTAAGGTCAACTATCGTAAACCCGTAATCATCCACCTCCACACCTTCTGGATGTCTCACCCACTGACACTTAAATACAGGGATTTCTATAGAGTTCCCGTAGTTAAGTTCCCATATTTCTTCGATGTATCCATAGTAAGCATTCTTTTGTCCAGTGCTATCTTCTGCTTCTCCTCTGACACCACTATTTTGGCGCTAACTCCTTTGATCCTTTGCTTTGGTATAGAATATGAAACCATTGATGTCATACGCTTGCCATGTTTTAACCATGCTCAATGGACCGTAAGACAATTTATTTATCATTATCTCTTCGTCGGTTTCTACGATCGAAAGGTTTAGATCCCTCAGCCATGATGTGAAATAAATTTTGTGTTCTTTCATAATCCATTGTTCATCGTGATCTTCATTCTTTTCACGAAGCTCTTGTAGGTGTTGTTCAACATATGGTCTCATAATCGCCAACTGATGCATTACACTGTAATGTGATTCTCTTATTCTTTGATAACTATTGTCTCGTATGATTTTCCTGCCTTTAGTTCCTTTACCGGTGAGTCTTCCATGGTGCCGCGACAATGGAACTCCTATTGGTCTTCCATCTCTTATGTAATTTGCATAGCACTCAATGACTTCCTCAGTCGTGTAGCCCTCTATCATGGAACCCTCTGGATAAGCACGATTTCGTACGTAACCCTTGAAGATAACCATTAGACGCTCGTACGCATACATATTGTGCAGATACGTTGGACCGAGAACAAAGATTTGGTCTGCTATATGTATCATATAGTGCTCCATAATATCAAAATATGAAGGAGGAAAGCACATCTCAAGCTGACACATAGTCTCCCTCATTTGTTTACGTAATTCATTTAACTCTTCAGTGTCGATCACCTTCTTTGATATGACATTGAAGAAGTGACACATGCGTGTTATCACCATCTTCAGAAATGAATGTTTGACTCCTCTTACTGCGATGGCGAGGAATAGCCCAAGCATAACATGACAATCATGAGTGTTGTAGCCGCTCATCCTCAAATCTGCTACGGAGACAATATTCTTTATATTCGTTGAGAATCCTGTTGGAACTCTAATTCCATGTAGACACCTGCAGATTGATCTTTTCTCGTCAATTGTGAGGTTATAGCTAGCAGCCGGAAGGAAAAATTTTCCATTGGCCCTTTCCTGTGGGTGAAGCTCGGGTCTAATTCCGAGAGTTTGAAGGTCCCTTCGTACTTTGAGTCCATCTTTTGATTTGCCCGGTATGTCTAACAAAATACCGATAGTGCTTTCGAAGACATTCTTCTCAACGTGCATTGTATCGATAGCATGACCAATCTCCAACTCCTTCCAATAGGGCAAATATCTAAAGAAGATCGACTGCTTTTTAAATGGAGCGTCCTTTGAAATTTTTTCAGATTTCTTCCTCTTCTTTCCGAAAACAACTTTGATATTCTTTACCATTTCGAATAGAAATTTGCCATCTCGATTTCGTGGAGGCTGTCCAAGCTCGATTGTACCGTCGAAATGGTTCCTATTTCTTCGATATTTGTGGTTTTTTGGTAAAAATCTGCGGTGTCGCATATATATCGTCTTAACGAATGATGGAAGATGCATAGATTCTGTCTGGTCCACACACACTACACATGCTGTCTTTCCTTTAACCTGTCCTGTTAGGGACATGCGTCCTGGGTTGTCAGCTATGGTGCAAAAGATTATGGCTCTTAGATTGAAGTGCTCTTTCTTGTGCTCATCCCACACACAGACACCATGTTCCCATAGACGTTTCATATCCTCCATCAAAGGTTCTAGAAAGATATCAATGTCATTGCCAGGTTGTTTTGGACCAGAAATTAGAGTAGTGAGCATAAGGTATTTTCTTTTATGGCACAACCATGATGGAATGTTGAACAAGCATAGAAAGACTGGCCACGTACTATGTGGGTTCCTCATCTCACCGAAGGGATTCATTCCATCCGTGCTAAGTCCCATCCTGATATTTCTAGGATCGTCCGAGAAATCTGGATGGGCCAAGTCAAATGATTTCCACTGCCTAGCATCCGCAGGGTGCCGAAGTTTTCCGTCCTTCTTTCGCCCAGCGAAATGCCAGATTAATAGTTCAGCATCTCTAGGATTAGAGAACATACGTTTCAAGCGATCAATCACCGGTAGGTACCACATTACTAAGGCCGGAACTTTCCTCTCCATCTTTTTTCCAGGATGGTCTTCAATAACATTTTTATTCCTCTTCTGCAACCTCTTATTATTCTTCTTCTGGTGGTCATTGTAGTCCTCCACACAGTCATTTGGACGTTTGTATCGACTCGCGTTGCACTGCGGACATCTCTCTAACAATCCATACTCTTTTTGATATAGGATACAGTGGTTCGGGCATGCATGAATCTTCTGAACGCCCAAAGTCAACGGACAAATCATCTTCTTTGCTTGGTACGTATCAGATGGTAAACCATTGGGTTTTGGCAAAACCTTTTTTAGGAGTTGTAAAAGATCTGAAAAACTGGTGTCAGACCATCCATTGCTGGCCTTCAGTTTCATAAGCTCAAGAATTGTGTACAACACAGTATACTGCTTATCGCATCCGTGGCGTTCCTCGTAAAGAAGGTTTTTTGATGCTTTGTCAAGTGCTTCAAAGTTATCGTATCCTTTGGTTGTAGTTCTCTGCAACAACACCTCAGGCGCAACATTTCGCATCAGTTCCTCCACATCAAAGGCGTCATCATCATCATGTTGATCAACATCATCATGTGTTATGTCGGATGTATGATCACAACCTCTTCTATGTTGATGAGCATCTTGCGGCACATCAGAATCTTCAGGAGGATTTTGGCCCATCTCACCGTGTTTCGTCCATATATAATAGTTCTTCACGAAACCATTTTTCAACAAGTGAAATCGTATGGTTTCACGATCAGAACACGGATACATCGCTTCGTTTTTACAAACTTTACAAGGACAATATATTGCCTCTTCACTCTGACGGGAAGCATATTGTGCGGCAGCTTCAGTAAATTCAGTTACTCTGTTAAAATATGCCACCACATCTCCGTCGTTGGACGAGTACATCCAGGACCTGTGCTCCATCTAAAACATATATTATTTAAAAAAATATTAATAAAATCAGTATTGTTAATTTTAGTAATTTACAAATTGAAAATATATTGATTTATTATCGCTCATAACAACATTAATTAAAAATCCTCAATGCTTTAATTAAAACTACTTATTAAGCAGAAAAAATTATTAAATAAATTAACTATATTGGTTTCTCTCTCTCTCCAAACAACATAACTCTAGATCTATAATCATAAATCAAATTAAAAAAGAGATTAAAATGACGTAAATCAATATACAAGTGATGAATAATTGTGAGGAGGGTCATATTTGTTCATTTGGGAGAAGGTAACACCGTAAATGGAAGATTATTTGAAAATTTCTATTCACAAACCCTAAATTAGAAAAACGCTAATAACTCATTGTATACATGATTAAATACAAAATAAATGTGAGATTCGGCATGGATTTACCTCCTAGAATGAAATCCTTCAAAAGAAACGAAAACAAAGCCTCCCCCCTCTTTATCTAGATTTTTGTCGCCATTGTACGGACAAAATTAAATGCGAACTCCAGTAGAGCTCGGGGAGGAAGACGCTGCGCATTTATAGCTAGAATAGTAGTGGCGGTCGCAAGTGATGTCATCATTACTTTAGTGGCGGCCATCTTAGCAGCGGCGGGCAGCACCAGCGCCCGCCACTGCTATTGGTACATTAGTGGCGGTCCGGGCTGACGTCATCACCGACCGCCACTACTTTACCAGCAATAGTGGCGGGCGCTGGTGCTGCCGTCAGCACCAGCAACTCTAGTGGCGGGCATCTAATGGCCCGCCACTACAGTGGTTTTGCCCAACGCCACTACAGTGACAGTTTGTAGTAGTGTAAGTTGATGCAGATTGACAAACTGACAAAATGGATCGAACAACACAAACCATAAAGTTATGAAATCTAGGGGATGGATAACTTTCGCTTTGTATTAGTAAAAAAATTGTTGAGGTTGAAAAACCTGATTTCATCTAGTACTTTTTTTGTTCAGTTTTTAGCTTTTAATTGACAAACTGAAATAGTTGAACCTAATCCCTCCTAAAGCTGACCTGCTATCTTTTTCAATTCAGTTCTGCATACAAGTCAGGCAAATGCATGCATGCAAAGAGATCCCTTTGATAGTCGGGTTAGTTTACTCCGTGCCATTACAATTTTCATGATTTACTAATATATCATCAATATATCAATGATAAATAAAGGTCACCACAATCACTAATAGTGACATGTAGATAATTCTTGAAAATTATAATGGTATATGAGTAATTTTCCGTTGATAGTGGCTGTAAAATTGTTGATGATCTTTTCTAATTCACTATTGATGATGGTAATTTAGTTTGTTTGGTGATCTTGATGCCCTACTAAAATTCTCAAGTCCTAAATGAAAAGTTTGTGTTGATACTATAAATCTGAAATCTACCTGGCATCATCATCCTGTTGAGCTCGATGCACTGTCCATGTATGCTACCCATGGGCGGATGGACCCCCAATGGAACAAAACAGCAAACAGAGTGACTGAGGATTCAGTTTGCATTCCGGGACCATGAAATGAAATGGAACAGGAGTGAGATGAGATGACACAGGAGGTTAAGTGGCCATCAGCTCTCTGCCAGCGTCGTCAGTGGCGGTCGTTGGACTGCAGCAGCTGGATCTTCTTCAGCTTGCACCACTGGCTTGCATGGCGACACCGTCCCATCCATCGTCCAAACGGCACCCTTCTTTCATCTATCACACTCTGGTTTCAGCTCCAGCTCCACATGCAATTCAGAATTCCAAAAGCAAGCTGCATTTCCAGATCCTCTGCTTGGAACACAGTAAAAAATCATGTGAGAATATTTGGGTTTCTCATGTGACTGCACAGGGATAAAACCTGAACGCCTCAGTGCATGTCTCCCCCCAGAAAGAAGTGAAATGATCAAATGATTTCCCAAACAGAACAAATATTTGAGTTCATAACAAGCATTTTTACCATAGTCCAGCAGGATCCTTCACATGTGAGAGAGATGAACTTGCACCCAAAAGCTAGCAGACAGATGTCACGGTCCAAAATCAAAGCCAATCAAACATTGGACAAGCAAATCAAGTAATCAGTGGCCACAAACAGTACAAGTTGCTTAGCTGAGAGCAGGCACAGGCTGCCCCAGCATCGTGTCCCTCTGCTCAGTGTACCACTGTTTGGAGATCACAGGTAGCACATCCCTTTCAATGGCGAAAAACGTGTACCAGCAGAGTGCGACCATTTGGCAGACTGATAGTCATGCAGCCCCTTGTCCCCTTTGTCAAGGTTCAGTGATTCACAGATCCATGTGTATCATAAAGATCCCAACGTGTCACCAATCCATGTTGAAACCATCCAGATGAAGTTGCTATCACCCAACCCACACAAATATCAGCTAGACTAGACATGTTCAGTTCTGAAGATCAAAACAGAACTCCACCAAATATGTGAGAAAAGGACTCGCATAAGATGCCGTATGCGTAATGCACACCCGACAACACCAAAAGGCAGAAATAAAGCATCTGAAATAGTTAATCAATCTTAACATTCATACTCTACAACAATTCTGAAAAATCTACCAATCTCAAAGTGGATAGAATACATGCCTCCACTCATCAAGGTTGCATCTGAAGCTTCTTCCTAAGCTATATCAGCAACATGAGAATAGTGACCACAAAACCATAAAACTGTGCATCATCTATCCGCTGCATTTGTGACAGAATGATACGATCTAAACATCGGCAACTTGTACCTAAGTTACTCTCCATTGACAAAGCTTTTACTATCATAGTACTTCTTCTCACTGGCTTCCTTCTTCTCATTCCGTTTCTGCAAAGTAACACCGCACACCAAAAATGAACAAAACCACAGCAGATCAATGGACCAGAATAAATACAAACCACAACAAGCTCCCACACCAAACAACATATTGCTGAGCATAGTTATAGCACGAAAGAATGGTCCCCAAGAAACAGACAAACATTTAATGTACATATGCAAAGGGCTTCAATCAAGCACTAACACATTATCACAAACATCGAATAAATCCTGTATGCATATCATTGACATGAAGAGGACAATAAGCAAATCACATTTAATTGACTGGGAATATGTACTGTACTACATGCAGCACGCAGCAAATAAAAGACCAGACTCCACCCAGCAATCTGATGTAACAGCATGTTGGTTACCTGGTAGGCTTCATGGTTGGCAACTATCCTCCTTATGATAGTACTAGTAGTGATATCTAAAGGGCTCTCCAGTCTACGGTAGATGCCCATAGCCATTGGAACAGCATATGGATTTAAATCATCCTGATAATTGCAGGATTAACAATGGTTAATGGCCAATGCTATACATCTGTATATTCTAATTATGAGCCTGTTACCTTCATAAAGTCCATGTTCTCAGCAATTGTTCCATGAACAACCAAGGAAATATTAAATGTGGTAATCTGCACGAAAAAAGGAAGTTAGAGAACTTCTAACACACCGCGCACACACACATTAACATAGTAGTCATAACTAACTTCAGATGGCCAATTTGAAATGATATTGTTGATTAATACTTAATCTGGTTCAAACCCCAATTCTTATCAGCATATCTAACTTGCAGGAGGTTACTAAGCTGAAACCTAGATTACATCAAATTAAAATTTGAATCAAGCCAGGTCTTGAAACTTTTAGTTTATTCAACTGCAACATGAAAGCGAGACTTAGTGCATCTATGTAGATCCAAGGATAAAGCACAGCCCAGACCACATTTGCATCTAAATTAATACTGGATGTGCCCAAAGTTTTTGCTGGAATAGCAATATAGCATAAATATCATGTCAAATCTTTGTACAATGCATGCATAGCCGTGCCATGTTCAACAAACTGCTATTAACAGTTGCATCAAAAAAATTTAAACTGTAACAAAATAAGATTATGGTAAACTAGAATACAATACCAACCATATCTTTTGAAACATCCCAGGGAGCACCAATTATCACTTCATCAACATAACGGCAAGCCAATACACTCAAGCTTCGCTCATGAAGATTCATGATTGGGCGATGTTGTCCTCTTGTTGAACTGGAAAATACAGTAAACACCAAGAGTCACCCAAAAAAGATTGAAATTATTGAAGGAATTGAATAGAGATATTAAGCTTCAATATCGATATTAGATACGATCTGACTATAAACTAAGATAGTTGCAAAACTGAAAACCTTATGACCATTGTAACGTGTGAAGATCGGGGGGGGGGGGGGGGGGGGGGGGGGGTGGGGGGGTGGGTTAATTTAACCATATTACCTGATAGTCTGGTCTGTGTGAATACCCACAAGCAAGAAATCACCAAGCTCTCGAGCAAGTCGCAATATCTAAGTAGAAAAAACTATAAATACACAGGGAGTCCAATCACTACGTCTTAGAGATGTAATTTCAGTTTGCACCCTTCCAATAACATGTGTAAGAAAAACAAAGGTACAGCCAAAAAAATGTATATGCGGAACAGGAATGTCTACATGCTGAGACGGACATTTTGACTTGGCATTTACCTCAACATGTCCAGCATGGAACAGATCAAATGCACCATCGATGTAAACTATCCGAGAATCTGGACCTGGACCCTGCATAGGTAAGGCTTACAGTGAACAGAAAGACAAGTGACAATATTCCAATGTTGAGTTTAGAAAGATAATAGTATCAACTGTAAACAGCCGGCAAGAAATGCCAATTAATGTGAATGCAGTTATTGATTAATAGTTGAGCTTTCCATCGTATGGGTATTTTTGAAAAATCAAGGATATATTAACTTCTGTTGTTTATGACTACAACCTTAGTACATATCTAAGTTTTGAAATAGTTCATTTGTTGTAGAGCCATAATGGAACTACAAGAGCAACTCAAAGTACAGTTACACCACAATGAAATTTACTTTCCACAAAAAATTATCATAAATATAGTTACCCAGAATCAAACAACAAAAGCCGGTGCCTAATGATATTAACAGTGACTGAAGTAGATGACATAACCTTGCTCGAGAGAATGTAAGAGATATACCCTGCTATTTGAGAACTGAACTATTCTCCGAGATGTTGGAAGAAAATGAGATATCCTAGTTCCACTTCCAGATCCACTGTCATCAATTTTCTGACCATGCCCGTGACTGAACTGCCTTTGTAGTGAAGAGTGGTTGTGACTATCAGAAGCTGATCTCTCTCTAACACAAAGAAGCATTCTTCCTGCCAGATAGAAAGATGAGCTGAACAGTTAATATGAGAATAAAATTTCCATTACCATAAAAAGTTTATTTCCCAGCTCCCAAAGAGTTGGAATAAATTGTGCTCTACACCACCCTGAGCCATAAAGGATAAAACAACAGATTTATGGGGGTATGCTATGACACAAAACAACAAAATAGAAAAGTAGAGTTAACTCTTAGTTATCCCTTGGTCTGATTGTATGGCACTAGTTTGAAATGCTTGTAAAGTATGACCACATCAGTAGAAATCAGGTGGGAACTTTGTGAGCATTAAGCTGGTCTACAAATAATCATTTGGCTGAGCTAGAAACAATTTCTATGTTGGAAATTACAATGATATTGAGGCAAAGAGATAAATAATACTCCCTCTTTCCCATTATCTCCATCATCTAAGCGTTTTTCAGATTTCCCACAATCTACATCTGTTAGCATATTCTGTTATGAGTGGGCTCTAGGGGGTTCGGCCAGGCCCTATCTCCCTGTGGGTTCGGCCAGGCCCTATCTCCCTGTCCGGGCTTTTATATCCTTTGGCAAGGGGTTATCTTCTAGACTAGTAATTCAGTTATAAAGTAGTTATCCCCTTGCCTCTATATATGTACCTAATCATGGATCATCAATAACACAATTCATTTCATTCTATTCCATTCTCCTTCATGGTATCAGGAGACCGGGTTCCCCCCTCCCTCTCTACCTTCCGCTGCCCTCCCTGATCGAGACAGGGAACCCCTCTTCCTCCCTCCCTTCGGCACAGGGAACCCCTCTTCCTCCCTCCCTTCGGCTGCCCTCCCTAATCAGCATGGCCGGGTCTCCCCCCACCTCTGTCGTCGACCCTGCCGACCTCGTCCATCGCAACGACAACGACGAGCCAAGGCGTCTCGCTGACACCCGCATGGCTGCCCGTGAGGCTGCCCTTGCAGAAGCACAGGCCGCTGAAGAAGAAGCTGTTGCTGCCTCTTCCGATCACGACGCTGCCACCGAGCGCATCCGTGCTGCTCTAGCACGAGCAGCCAAAGCTCGGGCCGACGCCGCCGCTGCGGCTGACCCCATCGCGCCTCCTCCAGGGGACGGCCTGGACGTCTCCAACGCCATGGCCCTCCACGAAGCAGCCGCCATCCTCAACCTCCACGCTCAGGCGGTCTCCATTCAGAACGCCCGTAGCCTGGTTCCCATCACCCTTGACACAGCCGGCAACTACTCAAGATGGCGCGAACAATTCCTTCTCGCCGTCACAAAGTATTCGCTGCAAGATCATCTCTTTAGCGACCACGCCACCTCGGCCCTTCCTGATTGGACGCGGATGAACGCCGTGGTGAAATCTTGGCTCTACAGCACGACTTCTTCTGATCTTGCTGAGGCCGTCATTGATCACCGCGCCACCACCCGAGAAGCTTGGCTTGCCATCGAGGGTCACTTTCTTGGGAATCAGGAGACCCGCGCTTTACACCTTGACGCCAAGTTTCGCGCCTTCGCGCAAGGGGATCTTTCCATCACCGAGTACTGCAAGCGCTTCAAGAAGATGGCCGACGATCTTGGCGATCTTGGCGAACACGTGACCGACCGCACCTTGGTCCTCAACATTATTCGCGGGCTCAACGAACGCTACAGGGACATCGGTGTTCACCTCCGACGCGGGCGCCCCTTTCCCTCCTTTGCCGCTGTTCGAAATGAGCTTCTCCTTGAGGAGATTAATATGGTTCAGCACCCCGCTGCCCCCCCACTGCCTTCGTCGCTGTCCCCTCTACACCCCAGCAGTCCGCACCAACTGAAGGCAGCACACCTCGAACCGGCGCCCCAAAACAGAACAAGAAAAAGAAACAGAAGGGGCGCAATTCTTCAGGTGGCCCTCCTGCCCCAGCCGGCAGCAGCCCCTCCCCCAATCCCGGATCCACCACCGGGCCCAACGGGACGTGGCCCTCCTTCTACAATCCGTGGACAGGGTCCATCCAGATGTGGCCCGGCCCACGGACTCCTCCCTTGGCCCAGCTCCCTCAAGGCCGGATGGGTCCCCAACAGCAGCAAGCAATGCTTGCATTCCAGGGGCCCCAACAATTTTCACAGATGGCTCAACAAAATCCACATTAGCCGCTATTTTTCCTCCCTACAGGACCCCTGCAGGACCTCTGTTGCAGCCACAACAGCAAGTTTTGTCACCCTGGACCCCTCAGGCACCGCAACAGCCCATGACAGGAGCTCCGGCTTGGGACCGGAGCTCCCTCGCCTCCACCTTCAGCACCATGACTCTCACCCCTCCGGTGAATAACGACTGGTATTTCGATACTGGTGCTTCCTCCCACATGACATCCCATGACGGTACCCTCTCTCACTATTCGGTTCCACGGTATCCCTCTCCCACTTCTATTGTTGTCGGTAATGGTTCACTCCTCCCAGTCGCCGCGACCGGGACGACATATCTTGGCCCCCTTACTTTAAATAATGTTCTTGTTTCGCCACAGCTCATCAAGAATCTTATTTCCGTTCGCCAATTCACTATCGATAATAAATGTTCTGTGGAATTTGACCCTTATGGTTGCTCTGTGAAGGATCTTCTCACGAGGACCGTGACCATCAGGTGCAATAGCTCCGGACCACTCTACCCTCTGCAGGTTCCAGTGGCGCACTCTCTTGTTGCGGGCTCCACACCAGCTTCACTTTGACACCGACGTCTTGGTCACCCTGGTCGCGAAACTCTTTCCAAACTTGTTTCGGCCATTCCCGCTTGTAATAAAGACTTGGATTCTATATGTCATGCGTGTCAGTTAGGACGACATGTTCGTCTTCCTTTTGGTACTTCAGTCTCTAGGGCATCGAACAACTTTGCTCTTATTCATTTTGACTTGTGGACATCTCCTGTTGTTAGTGTCTCTGGTTACAAATATTACTTAGTTGTTCTCGATGACTGCTCACATTACTTGTGGACATTCCCCCTTCGGCTAAAGTCTGACACATTCATGACATTATCTAACTTTTTTGCCTATGTCTCTACCCAGTTCGGTGCTCGCATTCAGGCCGTCCAAACAGACAACGGCCGGGAGTTTGACAACTCCACCGCTCGCACTTTCTTTACGACACATGGCATCCTCTTCCGCATGTCGTGCCCCTACACGTCTCCACAGAACGGTAAGGCCGAACGGATCATTCGTACCACTAATGACGTTATCCGCTCTCTTTTGTTTCAGGCGGGCATGCCTCCTTCATATTGGGCTGAAGCGTTGCACACTGCGACTCTACTCCTCAACATCTTACCTACCAAGACCCTTGACTTCTCGACCCCGCACTTTGCCCTCCATGGCAGTGCACCGTCCTACGATCATCTTCGGGTCTTCGGTTGTAAGTGTTACCCCAATCTCTCGGCCACCGCTCCCCATAAACTTTCACCCCGCTCCGCCCTTTGTATCTTCCTGGGATACTTTGCTCACCACAAGGGATACCGCTGCCTTGATCCTACCACCAATAGAATCATTATTTCCCGTCATGTCATCTTCGACGAAACATCATTTCCCTTTGCCGAGCAACCCTCACCTCCCAATGCTACGGACTTTACCTTTTTAGATGAATTTCCTAACACGGCAGCTGCTCCCATAGGGCTGCCAATTTTATTTTCTACAGGTACCTCTCCCACCGTACCACTTTTGGCGCCACTAGTTCCACCAGGATATCACACCCTTCCTCGCGCGGGTGTTGTGCCACGCGCGGCCACGGGTCCCTCGACACCCACCGTACCACGCGCGGCCCCGACTTCATCTTCGACGCCTACCCCCGTGCCATGCGCAGATACCACGTCTCCTGCACTCCCACGTGCGGGACCGGCTCTGCGTGTCTACTCCAGGCGTCCCCGACCAGCCGAGCCTCCTCCTCCAGCGGCATCCACTACTTCCCCAGCACCGGCGCCGCTACCTCCTGGTGCTATTGCCGTTACCCCAACGGTGAACCATCATCGCATGACGACACGGGCCAAGGATGGGTTCCGAGTACCATCCCTGTTCCATGCCACACCACTATCTCCAGTACCGAAGACTTTTCGTGGTGCCCTTGCCGACCCCAATTGGCGGGCTGCCATGGAAGAAGAACATGCTGCCCTCATCAAAAACCAGACTTGGGATCTGGTTCCTCGCCCGCGGCATGCCAACATTGTCACCGGTAAATGGATATTCAAGCACAAGTTCCTCGCCAACGGTTCCTTGGAGCGTTACAAAGCACGTTGGGTCCTCCGCGGCTTTACTCAACGTCCAGGCATTGACTTTACAGAGACATTCAGCCCTGTTGTCAAGCCTGCCACAGTTCGCACAGTTCTCTCGTTGGCTATCTCCCGCAAGTGGCCTGTTCATCAGCTCGATGTCAAGAATGCCTTCCTCCACGGCACTCTGACAGAGACAGTGTTTGCAGCTCAGCCGTCTGGTTTTGAAGACCCCGTTCACCCAAACTTTGTTTGCCGCCTCAACAAGTCTCTTTATGGGCTGAAGCAAGCCCCTCGTGCTTGGTACAGTCGCTTTGCCATGCACCTGGTCTCTCTTGGTTTCGTAGAAGCCAAGTCAGATACTTCGTTGTTCATCTACCGTCGTGGCACTGATACAGCTTACCTGCTTCTCTACGTGGATGACATCGTTCTCACCGCTTCCTCAGCACAGCTCCTACGGCAAATTATCTCAGCTCTTCAGCAAGAATTTGCCATGAAGGATATGGGTGAGCTCCACCATTTCCTGGGGATGCAGGTTCAGCGCGGTGATGATGGTATGATTCTCTCTCAGCGACAGTACATGCTTGACATCCTGGACCGAGCAGGCATGACAGAGTGCAAACCTTGCAATACGCCAATCGACACTAACCCCAAAGTTTCTGCCGACTCTGGGACTCCAGTCGCCGATCCTTCAGATTACCGCAGCCTTGCTGGTGCCCTGCAGTATCTGACCTTTACGCGACCAGACATCTCCTATGCCGTACAGCAGGTCTGTCTCCACATGCATGATCCTCGAGAGGCTCACCTTGCTGCTCTCAAGCGCATTCTTCGGTACATTCGGGGTACTTTACATCTGGGACTTCTTCTTCGGCCATCGACGCTGGATGACTTGGTGGTCTATACTGATGCTGACTGGGTCGGTTGTCCAGACACTCGCAAGCCCACTTCGGGCTACGCTGTGTTCCTTGGCGACAACTTGGTTTCTTGGTCGTCTAAACGGCAGAACACCGTCTCCCGCTCCAGTGCTGAAGCAGAGTATCGCGCCGTGGCCAATGGCGTCGCTGAGGCTTCCTGGCTTCGCCAGCTTCTTCATGAGCTTCATACTCCGCTTCACCGCGCCACTCCTGTCTACTGCGACAACATTAGCGCAGTCTACATGTCTTCTAATCCAGTTCAGCATCAGCGAACGAAGCATATCGAGATCGATCTTCACTTCGTCCATGAGAAGGTGGCCATGGGTGTCGTTCGGGTCCTTCATGTCCCCACGACATCTCAGTTCGCCGACGTCTTCATCAAAGGGCTGCCCTCTTCGGTGTTCACTGAATTTCGGTCCAGCCTGAATGTCCGTGGCTAAGCACCGACGTTCAGACTGCGGGGGCGTGTTAGCATATTCTGTTATGAGTGGGCTCTACGGGATTCGGCCAGGCCCTATCTCCCTATGGGTTTGGCCAGACCCTATCTCCCTGTCCGGGCTTTTATATCCTTTGGCAAGGGGTTATCTTCTAGACTAGTAATTCAGTTATAAAGTAGTTATCCCCTTGCCTCTATATATGTACCTAATCATGGCTCATCAATAACACAATTCATTCCATTCTATTCCATTCTCCTTCAACATCATCTAATAGTTGAGTCATTAAAGCAACACATTGTATTATGTGTGAATTGATTTAGAGTCTACATGCATAGCTTTGACTTTCGCTTTTGTTTCTTATTTTACTAGTACTCCACATTGTCACATGCACATGTAGGTTGAGAGTGCGGAAAAACAAAGCAAGAAACACAACATACGAAGAGAATTTAAGCTCCATATCTCTCGTCTTGGTCATCGTGTCAAGTTGTTAGATGATGGAGATAATGGAAAGGAGGGAGTAACACATAAGTACATAACTAGAACCCAAAATCCATGGATATTCCTTGCCGTAGAATTACAAGGTTAAATTTCACTATGCAAAACAAACTTTTAACATTTAAACCAGAACATATAAAACAAAAGTAGAAATGCAGAATCAATACCAACAATGTCCGTTGTCGACACTCCCTCGGTTCTTTTAATCTGCTTGTACCGACCAGCCTTTTTGGCAAGGGCATATGCATCAGTACCATCTGGAAGCAAACAAGGATCATCGCCATGGATAATGTAATCTATATTATATTCATTGAATAGCTTGTTCATGAAATCTTCAGTTATGGCATAAGGTGCATCTGGAATGATATCATCCACCCATTTTACAGCACGGACCATTATCATCCTGTATTAACAAAAAAGGAAACATCAAATTTTCATCCTTAAACATAATTGGAATTTTGGGGGCACAAATATGAATATATGATAATACTTGATGCCAGCGGTGGATCCACCTCCCGGGCAGGGTGGACAGCTGCCCAGGCTTCACGTCGGTGGAGTCGAGTAGTATGTATACTATACTTGTACATCAAACTTTGCATGGCTCTGGATATCAGGCACTCTTTCTGTTTAAGAGGTCTTGGGTTCGATCCCTGTCTCATTTGCTGTAGCCATTTTTTCTCTGTTTGATTATTTTTTTATCTGCAGCTATATTATTTTTTCTTTGGTCTTTGCTATTTGATTAATTTTTTCTCTATAGCCATAGTGTTTTTTATTTTGTATTTGGCTGTTTGATTGTTTTTATCTTTGTAGCTATAGTGTTTTTTCTTTGGTTTTTGTTTGAGGATTCATAGTTTTTTACTTAATCATTTACTAAATTACGATATAAATTTAATAAGTATTTACCGAAATAGAAAAATGTTTTTACCAAATCATGTACATAAATTTTAACGCGACATATCCATTGGTAAAACCCTATACCCGCCACTGCTTCACCCATGCTTTTATATGTGTTGGATCATATTTTATAGCAATTTTTTTATCCAATACAATTATATGTACATGTTTGTATATAGTTATCTTATTTTAACTCGTCATACAATAGTATGAATATGTTTGTATATAGTTATCTTAATTAGACTCAGAAGCTCGCTCATAAAACTTCTGGCTCCGCCACTGCTTGATGCACTCAAAGAAACAAAACTGCAAGCAGCAGCTGACATGGGTAATGCGAGATTTTGTGTAAAGTAATAATCGAAACAAAAGGTGGGCAACAAATTTTTTGTGTAAAATAATAATTTTCCCCACGTTAGGAGTTAGGAGAAGAAATCAGTGGTAGCCACAAATCGAAATAAAAAAAAGAAGCTTTCACTCGTTGAAATCAGGGCAAAAGTTTGGCCCGTAAGAAACAACCCACAACAGTTTCAAATTCCCAGATAGAACTAGAGGGAAAAATTACTATTTCATCGACTAATTTGCATAAACAAGTAGTTCCCATCGCGCAAAGGCATGCTAGAATTACATTGCGCATAAATTGGGAGAGAGAGAAAATGATAAAGCGAGGTAAAAAATAAGGGTTTGGAGTTACCTCTCGTGGAGCGGCGTGACCGGCGGGCCCTTGTTGGCGATGATCTCGTCGTCGCTGATGACGCCGACGATGAGCTCGTCCCCGAGTGCGCGCGCCTGGCGCAGCGCGTTGCAGTGCCCGTAGTGCATCATGTCGAAGCAGCCGTCCATGTAGACGCGCACGGGACGGCGGCGGCGGCGGCTGAACCGGCGGCGGAGCGCATCGACGGGCGGCAGGCTGGGAATGGCAACGGGGCCACTGAGGCGGAGCGCGAGGACGGAAGACCCGAGCACGATGCCGCCGATGACGCACGCTGCCACCAGATTGGCGCCGCAGCCGCTGCCGCTGCCGCTGCCCCCCGCCCCCGGCTCCATAACAGAGATCGAGGAGCGTGACAGGAACACAAACAGGGGAGAGAGCCAGCGCGCGCGGTGTTCTTCTAGGCGCGAGAGCGCGACGGGAGGGATCTAGGGTTAGGGAAAGGGGCGCGCTGCGCGGGTGGAGCCGTGGAGGGGCTATCGCCAACTCGCCATTCGAGGCTGCGAGGAGAGCGGCGGCGGCGGCGGCGGCGGCGGCGCTGTCGTGGGAGAGAGGAGGAGGCTCCTCTCACATCTGAGAAGAGGCTGGCAGGTGGGACCAACATGTCAGTTGCATAGAGCATCGCCAATCAATTAGATGGCCCACCTGCCGGTGTGACTGACGTGTCACGTGGTTAACAGATTTAGCCCACGCGTCAGTCGCACGCTGTGGACGAAGTAGCTCCTAGACGGCTGTTTGAGTTCAATTGTGCGGGTACCAATGTGTTTTTTGGTCGGACCCAAATTTAGATTTAAATTTACTCGATTATTTAAAATTACGGAGTAGTTCATTTTTCATTTTTTTATAATGTTATGTTGAGTTTTTTAGTGATTTTATCATTTCAAACTATATATTGATAATGTGATAATGTTTGATTTATTATGGACTTTTAATTACATTTATGTTAAATATATTTCATGTAAGTTATAAACTGAATCCGTAGATTACTTTCGGATACCGACATGTTCGGTTATTTTTGAACACATGGATTTTGTGGGTTTGGGTTTGAAACCTGCTATCATTTGTTCATAGAGCCGATTGTTCCATGTAGTCGTTCATTTGAATCGTTTAGCAGACAGTTTAGATAGTATAAAGTCTTCTCTTGCTGTTGCAGAGCAGATCTTACTACGTACGAAACCTCCTCCTGTACGATCAGACCTCAGCACGGTGTGAAGAGGATGATTGCCCTTTGCGGTCGTCGAAACTGATTGGATGCGATCTCAAGTCATCAAAGAGTTGGTCATCGTCGGTTCATCACCACGCGTCACAAAGCCACGAACGAACTGGATGGCAGCAACCACAGATTGCTAGCCACGTCTTGTTCCAACGAACCAGCAATGAATTTTCTTTCCTATGGCGTACGCAGTACGCACGAAACTGGGAACAGTGTTTTCAACACGAGATTTATAATACCTCGCGAAGCCGGTCTGATCTGGGTATTTTGTGTGGTTCATACCGAAACTCAAACTCAGTTTCTTCTTCCCTCGTCCATCACAGGAGGCATAGGAGTTTCGATATTTCCACACATTTATGGCGTTGCACTTGTATGCCATGCTCTACATACACCGTGCAAGCAGCGGGACTATTTTACCATTGACAGGCAAACTGAAAAGACGATTTTACTCTCAAGCACTTATTTGGTAACATTTCATCTTGCCTGCCACATTGACATGATAATTTAGCACCATTCGATGACAAAAAAGTAAAAACAATAAAGACGATGGCATTTGAGAATGAAGGAGCACGCGAAGAAGATGGCAAATAGTCCAAAGTCCTGCGGGTAGCAGCAAAGAAGAATTTTGGAAAAGGAAGTGCTTTTCTACAGAAAACTGAATTTACAACATGTCATACAGCTACACTACACAGCAGGATGTCAGCAAAATACAGAGAACTCCCTCCAGACTGCGAGTTTAGACTTAGAGCGCCATTTCTGCTTGGAGTTTGGTCAGTTCAGCCAAATCATTGGCTGGTTGAGAAGTTGTGGCTCTTGCTGACGGTTCCATAGGTGTTCTCTGTGGTGGTTCAGGCAATTCATTGTCGAGCTCTTCCTCCTCGAGATCTTCTAACTCTGCTTCTAGCTCGTCCTTCATCAATAGAATGAAAAGGAGTCAATCAGAAATATGTATTTGCGTGTTCTGGCATGACTGTTTTGAGTTCGATAATATGACCAATACCTCGTCAAAATCAGCATAAGCGCCAACTGGTGTTGCAAGTGCCTCCTGTATCTGCCTCATATTCTCTGTATGTTCATTTGCCTCTTCAATGGCATTTTCAATGTCAGTGATACTCCTGTAGAAGAATCGTTGTTATCAGTTGATCCGAGCGGACATCATTTGAATTTCCAGTAACAATATATGGGCTGCATCTATGCCCGAGATAGCTAATTTATGAATGGGTTAATTCACACTGCTGCTGACTACACACTACACTAAGATTTGTGTACCTATAGTTAAGGTTACAAGGTGCAAATACACCAATTTTAGCTTGTAAACAAATTTTAAATTGAGGACAGAGCCTCATTTTACAAGAGAAAAGGTATGAGTGGTGGGTGACCTTTTGAACATAGTAAGATCAACTCTAACTTCATAGACCATTGAATCGAAACAACAAGGCAAATGGAGACTTACACTGACTTGTGAATAGCTTTGACAGCAGAAGATCCAGAGCGCAAAGCATCAACAGTATCTGTAGTTGCTTTTGCGCTCTCAAGCATTATAATCTACCATACCAAACAAACAACTTCCTGTCAAATTTTATTTCAACCTTCCAGAATATCAGAATGCTTCAAAATTGAAAATTCAAGATTGAATATGCTTCAGTATCTTTCCTCACCTGATCATGAACTCGCAACTGAAAATTTGCTAGCTGCTCAATTTGCGTTTCGTACAACCTCTTTTTCTTTAGACACTGAATTGCAGCTGCGACAAATAAGAAGTAAGTCATCAAAATATTGACACCAAAATTTTCAACATTAAGGACCCATAACCAATACAGGGAATCGTACATACACACATTCAAGCTTACCAACCTACAAATTTTCTCCTGTGTTTTATACATGAGCTGATGGGTTATGTACAAGACATGACCATAAAGGTCGGTATTTGAATAAAACAAAATGGTCATGTCTTGAACAAGAAAACCTACTTGTGAACTTTTAGTGGCGAAGTTCTTAATTTCTTCAAGTGTTAATGCATAATCCTTCTTAATTTCTTCAAGTGTTAATGCATAACCCAAAAAACGAACTTTAATAATCGTAGGTACAGAAAAAAATCTCACATAGCTGTAAGACATATGCAGTATGTTTCTTGACAAACGAATTAATTAAGTTTCTTCAAAGAAATGCTTACCATTTTTGTTCTTAGATTTTGTATAATCCTTGGCCCTTTCCACTTCTGCAGAAGCCTTTTTCTGGAGAAAACACTCTTTCTTCTCCAGCGTTTCTAGAGTCTGCACATGTATATCGTATTAAAAATAAACAAATGGTCAACTAAATAAAAATTGACTAGGTCAATTCAGTTGACCATATCTCAAATTCAACTAAGTAAAATCCTCTAGACCCATGGTAACAAATGGTTAAGATATAGAGCTGGCTGGTTTTGGCCATGTCAAAGAACTTAACAATGTTGTTTTTCTCATAGAAACACATTGAACACAGAAACACGCACATTCATATCACTGCATTCAACATAAGCTGGACAGAGTTGCCTCACTAGATTGGTTTTGATTTTCCTTGGGTGATGCATAGTAATGAAGACTTACATTCTTTATATGTGGGGAATTCCTAATTCTAGACTTTTTTCTTAACAAAAACTAATTAGATATCTCCCTAAATAGTTTATCTATCTGCTGACAATTTCTTAACATAATAGTATAATACTCGCACAGCTGATAGATTTCGTCTGAGGGAACGGAAGCACAGAAAGCAACAATGAATACTAGAAAAGAAAAACAAAACAATCAGAACAGAAAAGGGATGAATAACCTCATGAAGCCTATCCAAAGTGGGGAGGGCAGAGGAGGAAGCCTCCTTCTTCTTCTTGCTCTTAGGCTTTGATAGCAGTTTCTTCAGCATCTTCTTGTCACACCTGATTCTTGATTTTCAATCTCAGCCTCTCAGGCGATGATGGCCTGTGTAGGAATAACTAGGTGGGTGATAAATGTGTATGTTCACTTCTTGAAGATCAAGAGGGAAAGGAAAGGGAAAGTTGTTGAAAGCAGATTCCTTGAGAAAAGTGGGATGAAAAGGCAGGGATACCCAAGGAAGATAGAGAAGGGCATGCCTGGTTGTCTGCCTATGAAAAAGAAAGCATGACAGCTTCAGTGAGATCACTGCCTTAAGATACATGTTCCACGTCTGATAGTCTGCTTGTTTATGACAACTTTCTTTTAAACAATTTTTATTTTTCAAAAAAAATATACCTTCAAAGATTAAAAAAAAAGAGATGAAGTTTCATACAAGCATGAAACACTGTAATTGTAGTGGCAGTTCAAGACTTCAAAACATGAAAAAAATTGATGTTTTGCCCCTCTCAAGATGACCCCTTTGATTATTTGCTACTCTCAAAACATATATGTACCCTTAAACTGTGGTGCGGTATGTGGAGATCAAGTGAGGCGTGTGTCAATAAAAGATAAACTGAATAAAGTTCACGTCGAGACCTTCTGCAATCCCCCTCCCCCGAAGACAAAATTAATACAAAAGGAATTGCCTTGACTGGGAAAATTCTACAGCACACAGAATGCTTTTATTTACAACCAACACTTTCAGGTTATATATATATATATAAATAAAATCTGTGGTAGGTATGTTGGATTAGGTTTGCCTTGCACCCTATATATTTTGTCATGTTGTTGCGTTCACGATTCAAGTGGTTAGTTGATAGTACTTTACAGTTTACATAGTTGATCTTGACAACAACCTGCACATCTCTGAAGTCTGAATCCTACACGATATCACCGACGTAATCCTTTGGACTTTAGGAAAGAACCGAGGTGAATTGTAAGTCATATCTATTTAGGAAGTAGCTGACCTGCTGTTATCCATCTTGGTGATGGTAAGAACTTGGGAGTTGCACTGTTTTGCCATTTTACTTATGACTGCAGGTTGCTAGATTTGCCATACAACCGAAAGCAACATGAAGAAATGTTTTTAAAGGATCTAACTTTTGCAAGAAAGAAATGGTTTTCCCCCTTCTTTTTGGCTGCAGAATTAGCTTCCAGCTCTCCCACCAATCCCAACAAAAGCACACATGAACTCGACTGGCATAACTGAAACCTACAGACTCCCCACTGACCTGACCAACGGAAGCTACGAATCAACTAGATCCAAGATAGCGAAATTCCTGCAAAATGCAACTGCAAAAACTGAAGCAATCAGCACGCATGCAGACAAGTGCGGCATCGATCTCCCACGCCAATACAACACAAGAACGAACGAACGGGAAGAAGAAAATCGGCAGCCCCAGCACACCAACCTGGACCTTGGCTAAGTAGCCAGCACGGTTGAATCCCCCGCCTGCACCGTCCGGCGCCCGCAGGCCAGGTAAGCTTGCCGCAGCGGCGCAATAGGCAGCAGCTTCCGGTCGGTGGCGCTACGGACTGAGGGCTGACCTACTGTTACCGCGTCTAGGGCGGGCCGCCTGAGGCCCGACTCCCGAGCCAGGGACCAATGACCATGGTGTGGACGACACTTGTGGGCTTTAAAGCTACTGGCCCAAAAGGCGTATACAGAGCTCGTCATCTTCTGCTCGCCTGTCGGCTTCCTCTTCGCTGGCCGGTGGAGCTGGAGGCGGATGGCCACCCGTCGCCGGAGTTACGGAACGACAAGTAGAGTAGTTTCAAGGCCCAATGCCATCATTTGAGTAAAAAAATAGAACCATCAACTTTAGAAATCAAACCAGTTTTGCAAACCCAGCAGACAGTTTTGCAAAAACAGGGTGTGTTGTACCTTCTGGTTGTGACCACGGGTGTGTTAAAAAGCTATTGTGAGATGTGAGTGAGAAAAAACTGTTGTGAGCTATAAGTTGTAGAAAAGCTGAGAAACTGTTTGGTTGAAATAGTTGCGGATTTATATTTTGGTAGTTCATGATACTTAGTTACATTATTAATGTGTAATTTTACATGTAAATCATTTAATGTGTAATTTTACATGTAAATCATTTAATGTGTAATTTTACATGTAAATCATTAAAATCATAAACTTTTATAATGTTTATATTAAAATTATACATTTTTAAATTACACTAAAATGATAAATTTTACAAAAAAAACACTTTTTCAAATTTTACATGAACTAATATGTTTTAAATAGCATGATAGGTAATATCCATTCAAAGTTAAACTGAGAAGCTGTGAAATCTGGGTTATACTAGCTTTTAAATTTGTACTACGAGAATCTGCATGCAGATTCTTAAAAAGCTGGATGACCAAAGGAGTTGTTTGGTTCAGATTCCAGATTCCAAGCCAGGAAGCTGGTTCAAAAATCTGAACCAAATAGACTCTTAGGCATCTTTGGAATGGGGGAATCCTAAAATACGGGAATATGAAAAATGTAGGAATATAATAAGAATGTATGTAGAAAACAGAAGATTTGAAAACATAGACAAAATTAGAGATGTGTTGTTTGGAACACAGGAATTAACTAAACGCAAGATTTTTCTAAACATTCATATTAAAGCCACTTATGTTTTTTCATTGGAAGTTTTATGCATTGATTTGCTTTAGACTTAACAAAGGAAAGAAAAAAAGTTAGAGTGGATGTTTAAATTCTTATGTTTTTCTAATGAAATATAAGGAAAATGAAATTTTCCTTTATTTTTCCTATTCACCAATCTTCCATTCCAAATGAGTAAATAGTACCAATTCTTATAAAAATTTGAATCCTACATTATTCCCTAAAATTCCTTCGAACCAAATGAACCCTAAATGTGATCCTGAGGGATAATATAGGGTACTTTCGTGGATATTAATTAATGTGTTACACATGCTACTCCTCGTTCTATAATATAATAATCTAGAACTCGATGAGGTATAATCCAGAATACAATAAATATGAATAGTGATATTATAGTATTATTCAGATGTATTGTAATATAAACTATCTCATCCAATATTAATTTACTATATCATAGGACGGATGCACACACATACACTAGGGGAAAGGTGCAGAAGAGGAGGAGCTCAGTTTAAGATGAAGGTGTTTATTTGTGGACAAGCTAGCAACAGACAAGGGGAACACGATGGATACAATCCGCTAGCTAGCTGCACGCATCGATTGCTAGCTGCTGGTGCTGGCTCAACAGATCGATCACTTGGCTACTATGCATGGTACGTAATTAACTACCTATATGCATGTATGTACCTGCTGGCTATTCAATTCATGTCTCTAGATCTCTCTTTCTGCATGTATATATGCCTGTCCAGGCAAGCACCAATTAATATATAATGAATGAACCCGTGATCCTATCATGCATGCATATCGATCGGATCATCAACGTGTATTCAGCATGCTGCTGCTGCTGCTGCTTCAGCAGGACCAGGCCAGGCCTGTGTACGTACGTTCATGTTGAAATATACGTTCAATTATACTGTACGAACCTGATGTATATATATGAAGCTGGGAAGAGATCGACGCATGGATAAATACACACACTAGCTGTACGATCCGATGGGCCAGATTAAACATGAGCTTTAAGTGGGTATGGAAGTGCGAGATTAAACTATACCGCTTCGCTGAGATCTGACGGGCTAGATTAAACCGAGGGATCGATTTAATCCCGGCCGTCGGATCGTGATCGCGCGGTCGGGGATGAATCCGACACGACACAGGTACTCTACTCATGCCGGTCATCTTCTCCGGTGACGGCGAAGGGCTAGCGACCACGGCGAGCGACGGTGGTCGATCCTAAGGGCTAAAATAGAACCAGTGCAACTTGACGATTAGGATGGTACCGTTGGCGAAGCTTGAGGTCGTCGGAGCGTGGCCGGCGACGAGCAGGGGCGGCGAGGACGTTCGGGTCTTCGTCGACAGTGGGGTTCTGGTGGGGTTCATCGTCGAAGGAGTGGTGGCCGAGGTAGGAGAGGTCACGATTGTCACGTTGGTGCGATCACCGAGGGTGGAGGAGTACTCCGACGACGGCGAGCGGCGGCTGGAGTAAAGGTGGAGGGGTGGTGTTAAACCGAGTGTGGCAGGTGTTCTGTTCGTTCTCAATGCGAATGGGCGTGCAGGCTGGACGCGGTGGAGGCGTAGGGTTTAAATAGAGGCACCAGCGGGGGCAGGGGGCATAATCGGGGGAGACCGGGGTAAACGCGATTTTAAACGCCGACGAGCTCGGTTGCAAGGGGTTCATCGAACTTGGACGCGAATCGGCTGGAATTGAAGGGGGAAACGGTCACCGGGGATCGGGTGACTTAATGGCGGGCTCAATTCGGGGAGAGGGGGTGGGGGCAGCGGATCCGAGGCGAGTTAGGGCATCGGCCGGCGAGGGGGGGATTTTGGGGGCGGATCTCGCGGAGATGACGGATCCGACAGTTGGGCCAAGGCGGTCAGCGGGCGCTGGTGAGGCAACGGGTGAGACTGACGGGTGGGGTCGGACTCGACCAAGAGAGGGAGTCGGTGCCGACAAGTGGGGTCGGGCGGTCGGGCGCTCGCGCGAAGGGAGAGGGGGTCGCTGACAAGTGGGGCCCGGGTGTCAGTACGGGCGCGGGGAAGGGAGTGGGCTGGGCCGGTTAGGGGAGAGATTGAGGGAGGGAGGTCCGTTACTGTTTCAATCATTTTCTGAATAAAAATAATTACAGAAATTTGTTTAAAATATTTGGGCTACTTCCAAGGGTGATAAAAATTTATAAAAATTCTCAAAAATAGATCTTTTCCTTGGGATCATATACAAAATTTTCTAGCCCCTGGTTTGAATATTTCCTCTAGGTTCTAGTTCAATTAAGCATAGAAGGGCATTAAAGGTATTTCCACTTTAATTATTTTCAGAAAATATAATAAAAGGTATTTTTATTTCTCTGAAAATTTGGAGTGTTATAGGTGACAACTTCCTATAACAGTTGCAACCCTTTTAATACTGCTTCATACTCGGCTTGATTATTCGTGGAAAAAAGCTTGATGGTGTATGTGAACTTGAATGATGCCCCCCGAGGGGAAATAATTACTAGCCCTATACCACATCCGTACTGACACACCGATCCGTCGAAGAATAAAGTTCATGGTGTCGGCTCTACATGAGTTTCATCTTTGTGCTGAACTATGAAATCGGCAATTACCTGCTCTTTTATTGCCTTAGCCAATTCATATCGCAGATCAAATTTAGTAAGGGCGAGCGCCCATTTTTCAATACACCCTTTCAACACTAGGGTCGATAACATGTACTTGATGACATCCGCCTTGCATACTATGATGCACTCCACCGATAGAAAATAATGCCTCAACTTAGTGCACATAAGTATAAACACAAACAGAGCTTTTCCACTGTGGGGTATCGGGTTTTAGCATCTAATAGTCTTCTGCTAAGATAGAAGATCACCATTTCCTTCTTATCGATCTCCTGTACTAGGCTGATCCGATGGCTTTATCATAGGTCGATAGGTATATCCTAAAAGGAACCCCTTTTATGGTGGCATCAACACTGGTGGTGAACTCAAATATTATTTGATTTCATCGAATGCCTATTGATGCTTTTTCCCCATATGAATTCCTGGTCAGGCTTTAACTTCAGCAATGGTGTTAACGGCTCCATTCTTTTTGAAAGGTCAGATATGAACCTTCTCAGAAAGTTTATCTTCCCATTCAATGACTGCAACTTGGTTTTATCGGTAGGGGGTTGAGTGTTCTTGATTGCTTTAATGTTGCACTGGCTTATCTCAATCCCTCTCTCATGCACAATAAAGCCTAGAAACTTGCCCGCCAATACACCAAAAGCACACTTCTCTGGGTTCATTTTTAGTCCATACTTCTTGGCCCTTTCCAATACTTGGCATAGATTGGCCACGTGGCTTTAAGTGTCGCTTGACTTTATCATGACAACATCTATGTATATCTCCACCAATAGGTCGATCAGATCATGAAAGATATAATCCATGGCTCTTTGGTAAGTAGTTCTGGTATTTTTCAAGCCGAAGGTCATCACCACCCACTCATAAAGTCCGATGGCTCTTGGACACTAGAAAGTCATCTTGTGGATATCTTCGTCCGCCATGGAGATCTGATTGTACCCTGCATTTCCATCCATGAAACTGGTAATCTTGTGACCCGATGCGACATCCACTAACAAGTCCGCAATCGGCATTGGGTACTCATCTTTTGGGATTGCCTTGTTTAGATCTTTGAAATCAACGCATATCATGAGCTTCCCACTTTTATTTCACACAGGCACGATATTTGATACCCATTCTGCATATCGGCATGGCCTTATGAACCATGCATCATACAATCTTGTTACCTCAGCCTTAATGTCTAGATATATCTCCGCCTTGAATCCCTGAGGTGACTGCTTGAATGGTCGATACACCTGCTTTATTGGGAGCCGATGTTCTACGATCGATCAACTTAAACCTGATATTTCATGATATTCTCATGCAAAACAATCCTGATATTCTAGCAATAGTGCAATTAATTCACTTTTTATTTTATCAGGAAGTTGAACACTTACAAAGGTTGGCCTCGGTTTGTCGCCGGGTCCGATGTCTACCTCTTGTAGTTTATCGGTTGCAGCGAAGCCCTAACCGAGTTTACCCTCTACTTCGTCGATGGTATCTTCACAAGGTGAGCTTGGGTTATTCATTTCTAACTAGTTTGACTCCATCGCTTGACACATCGATGAAGTCACCATCCTAGGATTTGCCTGATATACAATTGACCCCTTCCATTTCCCATACTGATAAATCGGTTATTGCGATGTTAACCGATTTATTGGCAGGGATGATTTCCACTTGATCGTCGACCCACTACACGATACTTTGATGCATTGTTGACGAGACACGACAATTTGCGTGAATCCAGTCGTGCCCAAGTAGTAGACTATTTGATCATTTTCCCTCTATGACAAAGGACGTGGTCGACATTGTTTTACTCCCAACCGTCAATTCTGCATTCAGTACCCCCATCGTTTCTAATGAGTTACCGCCGAAGTCCTCAGCATATATTGGTTTTAATGAGGTCTCCAACCCCTTTTCCAGCTTTTGGAAGGTAGCATACGACATTAGGTTGACGGTAGCTCCTCCATCTATCATCATTTTGGACATCAGCTTTCCATTGACCAGTCCTTTAACATAGAGAGGTCTGAGGTGCCGATACTCGGGGTCTTCTAGTTTGTTGAATGTCTCCGATTAGGGCGCTAGAACCAACTGAGCCATCGCATCGACTTGTTTGCCATTATTATCAGGAGTGGCCTGATATTCCACGGGAAAAAAGAACACCATGTTTACCCCTGTATCTTTCCTATCATCGTGATCAGCCTTCTCTTTAATTCGTCATCCGCTCTTGATCCTTGGCCAATTAGCCTTAACCTCATGATCTAATTCCCTTAGCTCTTTTTGCCGCAACTGTTGCACCATTCTCTTCTGATTCTTCGTGAAGATTCCAGTAGGGCACCATTGTGGCTTTCCACTAGTGGTACTGCCATCAGTCAATCGATCACTCTCTTTGGCATTGATGGGACTGAGCTTCTCAAGTTCTGATGGCCTTGGCGGTGGCAGCCTCTGACGAATGCTAGTCCTTCCCCAATCGCGTGACTTTGCCATGTTGTTGTGGGAGCTATAATCATTCCTCCGTCTGCTTCTGTCATCGCCACAATTAGAACAATTATCTAGTGATGGTAGGCACAATCCTTCATTCTAGCAAAACCTGAAGAATTCACAATTCCAGTGGGGGTTAAACCATGAGTAGTCCAAATCATTCTCACTACCTATATCTTCCTTTGACTTTCTTTTGTACTTGTCAATCAGGTTTGATGACAAGATCTGGTCCTTACTGGTACGCATGTCTCTCTTCGTACGCCGATCGCTGGCACGGTGTGCATGCACCATGTTGACCGGGAAATGATGTCCTTCGATGTTCATCGGCTTCTTCCCATCGTCGAACTTGATTCGACCTTGCTTCACGGATAATTGAATCTGCTGTCTGAAAACTTTGCATTCATTAGTATGGTGTGATGGGAAATTGTGCCACTTACAATACTTCTTTTTCTTCAGCTTGTCGACAGACGGTATCACATGATTGGGTGGCAACTAGATCTGTTTCTCCTTGAGCAGTAAGTCGAATATCCTATCGGCTTTAGTGATGTCAAAATCATATTTATCCTCCTTATCGGACGCTTTCACCCAAGGACATGTGATCTGCTTCTTATTTCTAGACCATTCGGCTAGCCCAACTTCTACATCGGACCCGATATCCTCGTCGAATTCTGAAGGGTATACCTGAGTATATGCAACTTTCTTTTGATATTTATCCCTTCTCGCTTCGTGGAATCGTCTCTCATGTGTCGATACCCTCTGTACCAAGTGTGAGAGGCTCTCGAACTCCTGTGATAAAATCTCTCCTTTATCGGGTTCAAGAGTCCCTAGAACGCCAACTCGGATAATTGCATGTCATTGAGGTTCAGGATGCAGCACTTGTTTCTCACGTCACGGAACCTCTGTGCATAATCTTGTACCGACTCGTCCATCCTCTGCTTTACTGTTGTTAAGTCGGTGAGTTTCATCTCGTTTATGCCGGCGAAGAAATACTTGTAAAATTTATTTTTCAGGTCTGCCCATCCTTTGATGGAGTTCATCGGTAACGATGAAAACCAAGAGAAGGCCGATCCCGATAGCGACAACGGGAAGAATCAGAGCTTAACTGCTTCATCGGTCGATGCCTCCCCACACTGGGCGAGAAAACGACTGATGTGCTTGATCGTGGAGACCAAGTCTTTCCCTAAGAACTTGGTGAACTCTAGCTAGGGTTAGAGCCGAGTGAAATGAAAACGCTTCGATTCACTTCGAGACAATCATCAGTGTCGGGTGATTAACTAATGTATATCTTACTAACACTCTTTAGTGTTTGATGAAAATATGACTCGTCACTAATAAGAGTGCCCTTCTTTAGTGACGGGTCTTATTGCGACCTTTCACAATCTTGAATTATTCCCATGCATCTTATACAGTCGTCGACTCGTCGTCTGCCTGTCACAATCTTGAATTAATTATCAGCTCCTACCCGGAGCATAGACCGATATGTAATTGCATTGCCTGGGACCATATTATATATGCGTGCGTACGAACGATGGATGGATGGATCGATCGATCTTGGACCACTGATACATCGACTGCTGTTCCCTTCCTTTACACAGTATTAAGTCCATCGTATAGTAGCTACCCCATATACAGGCTTACAGTCTTACAGAGATATCAGAGCTGTCTCATGCAGGTCACGTGAACGACTCAAGGACACGTAACTTTCGCCGGCGCCGGCGAGCAGCTGGCCGGAGCTACAGGTAGGTAGCTAGCTATATATCTCATGGGGAGGCGGATGGCTGTGCATGGCAGATCGATGCAGCAACCTGCATGCTGTGCCCCACGCACGCACTGCACTACTGCCTGCTACCTACGTACGTACGTAGCCAGCAAGTGATCAGTACTGCCATTCTGCACGTGCATGTACACATAACACACTCAATTCGATCTTAGCTGCTTGCCGGCCGGCCATGCGAATTATTAATAAAATCAACGCATTATTCGATACCATTTGCTCGCGCCTTAAATTTCCTCTTCTTCTCCCTGTACTCTACTGTACATGCTGTTTTCTACGTCTATCTATCCCTACCCAAGTTATCCACCGGTCGATTCCTATCCTATATATCACGCGAGATGAATGTAGAATAGAAATATAATCATCTGTGCTAGCAATTTATACAATAGAATAACACTTTAATTATTAAGTTAAATAGTATAACTTTTATATATTCTCAATGCGAACACCAACATTGTCTTTTCGTCTCCTATGTATGTGATAAGCGCGTAGTGACCAAATTGTTGGATTGGCGAAAAAACAGACGATCTTCATTTGGTTGTTGTTGTCTTTTTTTGGATTTCAGTTTTATTTATCTTCTTCTCAACTGGTTATGCAGATCCAATAACATCATCTACCATTATAAAAAATTTGTTAAGTACATATACAAAATAAATAACTTGTATGTATAATAAGTAATATGAGTTTGTTATATATATGTACTACGCTATCATTTGAGTCTACTCTTATGACTTGTGGGGCTTTCTCTTCACCATCATTATCGAAAATGGTAACTCAAGCAGACACCGAGGCTCTCGTTGTTAGTACCACAAGGTCTCCTTCTTCTAAGTACACTCTGTAATAAAATCAGACCACCCTTTGTCTAAGTAGAAGGTGCTTCTACATTTTTTAACATCGATCATATTGGTGTAGCCATCTCTTGTTGATATCTTAAGAGTATCACCCTCGTGCATGTTATGGAGATTGACGAAACTTTTTAGTAAAAATTAAAATAGACATCACACCAGTTTGTTATGCTTTTGTTCCCTTATAAATAAAAAATACAATATAAAGCATTTTCCAATAACCGATTCTGGGAAGGCAATCCTTCTACTCATGAGCCAACACCTAAAATATGTAATTATGTCAATTTCACTTGAGATTGTATAAAATTCACGTCGATGAACTAATCCACATTGTATATTCATTTGTATTATATCACTTGTATTTATAAATTAAACTAAGATACATTGCATAATCGGTAATAAAGATGCAGCATTCCCATTACATATTTGAGTGAGGGTGAGCTGGTGGATCGATGCATAAATGAAAGTCACATGTGCATTGTAGTACTAAGATTATTCATATGGATTATTACTACATATATACATAGCATTTGTAGTACATATCGACCAAATAATAATATCTCATAATGCAGCGTTCAATTAACCTTAAAATGGCCGAAAAATAAGGAAAACAACGTAACATAGGAGCGGCGGGCATACTATTAAAAGTACGATGTCTTGAGGCATCACTTAGGAGGCTTGCCATGTTGTTAGCATTTGATCTCGATCACCGATGAGTGGTTGGTTGGGCTAAACCCTAAACCCTAAAGGCTTAAATTGGTCACGCGGGCAGAAGAAGAACTGAAGAACCAAGGCTAAAATATGGAATATGAGATTTTTAGGGATATCATAAAATATTTAGTATCGATTCGGGATACCATCGAATGCTAAAGTTATTATTAGCACTGGTTGTGTACCGACCTAGAACTAATGCATAGACTTTGTGTATCGGTTGGGTACCTCGACCAATACTGATAAACTTAGAACCTAACAATTTCCCGAACCGGTACTAAAACTCTTTATTAGTACCAGTTAGGGCTATCCACAATGTTCTCTTTCTTTTCTAACTATTGTAAATGACTTTCGATATCGAGTCTAGTTAGAATAGGTACTAAAAGGAGCGGATGAAAGATCACTTCTCTAGTAGTTTGTGGGCGTATGAGAGCTCTACACACAAAGTTTTAGATAAGTGCACATCCAAAATATAAAACACTTGTATTTTTAAGAAATATAATATTTATATTTTTAACGAATAATTAAGCTAAAATATGTAGGTTTAATGTTATATATATTACATAGTTAAATTGATATTTAAAAATATTTTAATATATTGTTATCTTAATAGTTATAGATGATATATGTGAAAACTAACAACAAATGATTAAAATTCTATGCTGAAAACTGTATAAAAACTTATACAACTTATATTTTTAGAATAGATGTAGTATTAAAAAAACATGTGCTCCTTACCTTGTTAATGATTATATTTTCATGAAAAAAATAAAATATTGAAGTAATCCTGATGGAAAATCTTTTTGCTATAACAAAAATCTAATATTTGAGATAATTCCTTAATTATATGTTACTGAAAATTCATATGCCTCTTTATATCTCACTTGTTTTCTCGCTAATAACATCACATGTCAATGAGATAGTGAGACCCTGGATCCCGTGAACTAATTATTAATTGCTAATTTTTAGCCTTAATTTATCCAAATAACCTAACTAATTACTAAACGAATTGCTAGTTCATGGATCAACTAATAGTTAGCCATAGTCCACTAATTGGATCTAATAAGGGCCTTTACTCTTTTTTTTTCAAGTATTTGTGCAAAGTATCCAAATGGATCTTAAGTAACATATAAAGAATTGTGTAAACTTTCAGTAACATAAGAAGAACTTTTTTAATATCTATAACACGTGGATCCCAACATCACATGTCAATGAAAGAGCAAGTAACATATAAACAATTGTGTAAATTTTCAGTAACATACGGAGAACTTTTTTTCGATATCTATGTATACGTAAACGTTGCCTTTTGTTTTCATGGGCTTAGAAATACAAGAGCGGAATTTCCACAATATATTTATCTTTTATCTTTTATTGCTCGATGGATCAGATTAATTGTTCAATTTTTCACAATATCGCTTTTCCATATCTTTATTTTTTCTTGCTCGTGGATATCAGATTAATCGCGGATTGTCGGAGCATCCACAATATATGTGAAGCTTATAGGGCTAGTATTTAGATGTACATGTAGCCAAAATGTAGCCAAAGTCATTACTTTGAAAAAATACTACAATGTTATTAGAATGAGTCTTAGTAAAATAAAAAATATAAAAATGTATGTTTTGTCTAATGGACAATTATCATATTATTTAATTTGAGAAATCATATCTTACTTAACACTATCTTATTAATGTATGGAACTAGGATTAAGAAAAAAAATCTCTTTTAACACCCTTTGCTTCAAAACTGAGGAATCTCAAAGTCATCAGGACAGAAGTTGACATAGGATTCTGTTAGCTTTTGACGAGCTCGATCAAGAGTCAAACCGCTCGCATAAAAGGCTACTAGCTCTGTCTTTTAAGAGTGAAAAGGTTACTTGGTTAGCTAATAATTATGGTTCTTTTGGAATATATGAATTTTACAGGAATTATACTAAATTCTTCAAAATTCTTTTTTTAAAAAACTTTGTTCCAAAACAACCTTAGTCTCCAAATTAAAATCCAAAGTCGACCGCAATGTGTAATCCAATTGAGAGAAACCATTTCAGTTAACTGTGTCAGTGGAGCTAAGCTATCGCAATTAGAGAGACTAAGGTCCGGTTAAGGAGAGAAAAAAAACGTAACTGCTAATCGTTAGTTAGCTAATAATTAGTAGTTGGTTAAAAATTAGTTCACCCGTCTGGATACTTTGGACTAATACCATTATACCAAAAAAAAGACAATCGTGTCTCTGCTACAGTCTGATGTTTAATTAATTGATGAAATTTTTATAATACACTCGAATAAATATAGATTTTTTTCTCTTAACCGATAGATCGACCATAATTAAAAATATGGCATGTTATCTATTAGTTGTCTATAATTTTTATATTTTTTGAAAATTTAATTATTAATGTATATTAATTAGTTGCTTTATTTTGAAAGATTTAGCGACCAGATTTTGTTCTTATCGATTTAAGTAAAGAGATTGGTTAGATAAAACTTGTGTGTGAAGTATATAATAACCTACGTATTAGATAAGTCTTAGTATTATCTTATCAACCAGAGACTTCACGAGATCAGGATCAGATCAAGTAGTTAGGCTGTTAGCTAGATTGATCATTATCATTGTAATCCCTTTTCTGTTTCCTTCCTGATCTCATGGACTGTTTCATGGTTGTTGTATATGCCACGGACGTCGGCTGTTGGATCCAGATATAAATACATGTGCAGGCCGAGGTCAAGGCACTGCTTCCCGCACCTCTGAAAACTTCACATGCATGGTATCAGAGCCATCCAATCTATAGCTAGCCTGCTAGCCCATGGCGTTCATCGCTGGGAACTCCCTCGCTGGCGTGAATGCTCTGGAAAAGCTAGGCAAGGAAAATCACTCAATCTGGAAGGCGCAAGTACTGGCGGTAATCAGAGGAGCAAAATTGGAGAGCTACCTCATCGGCAAGTTGAAGACGCCACCAGCAACAATCATCATCAAGAAGGATGATAAAGAAGTGGAGATTCCAAATCCAGAATTTGAAGAATGGGTTGCCATGGATCAACAGGTTCTTGGCTACCTTTTCTCCACCATGGGCAGAGATGTCCTCACTCAAGTTGCGACGTGTAGAACGTCAGCTGCGGCTTGGAGTATGGTAGAAGGTATGTTCTTCTCAGTATCCAAAGCCAGATCCATCAACACAAGAATAGCACTTGCAACAACAAAAAAGGTGATCTTAGTATTACTGAATATGTTGGGAAAATGCGTGCTCTTGCTGATGAACTAATCCAATCGGGCAAGGCCCTCGATGAGGAAGACTTGGTATCGTATATTCTCACATGACTTGATGAATATTACGAGCCAATTGTGTCATCTCTTGTGTCAAGAGTTGAACCCGTATCTGTGGGAGAAGTATATTCGCAGCTCTTGCATTTTGAGAACAGGTGGACCCTTCGTCACATTGAAGCACATGTCTCAGCCAACCTTACAAATAGAGGACGTGGATGAGGGAACTCACAGAACCGTGGCCGCAACAACTATCAGCGTGGTCGCAATGGTCGTAGCAGAGGACGCGGCAATAGTCAAGGCCACTAGTCTGGAAACAATCAAACAGAGAATCGGCCAAAGTGTCAGCTATGTCACAAGAGGGGTCACACGGTGATCGAATGCTGGCACAGGTATGATGAGAACTTTGTTCCTAATGAAAAATATGTAGGAGCTGCTACCACCTCATATGGAGTAGATTCCAATTGGTACGTGGACACAGGAGCAACAGATCATGTGACTGGAGAACTAGAGAAACTCACAGTCCATGACAGATACAAAGGACATGATCAGGTTCATACGGCAAAGGGAGAAGGTATGAAAATTAATCGCATTGGTCATTCGATTGTTAATACTCCCTATCGGAATCTACACTTGAAAAATGTCTTATATGTTCCTCAAGCAAGCAAGAATCTTGTCTCTGCACATCGTTTTATATCTGACAATTCAACATATCTTGAATTACATCCTAAGTAATTCTTTGTCAAGGATCAGGCCACGAAGGCGACTCTGCTTAGAGGTCAATGTCATGGAGGCCTCTATCCACTTCCTTCTGTGAGCAGCAATATCAATCAGTCCAGAGAAGCTAATGTCGCCGTGAAGTTGTCCCTCGAGCAGTGACATAATAGGCTTGGTCACCCGTCTTTTGCCATAGTTGAGAAAGTTGTTAATAAGTATGTGTTGGGGGAGATAATCCCTGGAGTCAGCAAGGTGGGCCCCCAGCCGGAGGGCCCAGGCTTGATGACGGAGGCCGCCTTCCGGAGGAGCGCGGCCGGAGGCCGCCCTCCGGAGGAGCGTGGCCGGAGGTCACCTTCCGGAGGAGCGTGGCCGGAGGTCACCGTCCGGAGGAGCGTGGCCGGAGGCCACCTTCCGGAGGAGCAAAGCCGGAGGTCGCCCTTCGGCGTAGGACACGGGAGCTCGTCCTCCGGAGGCTGAAGGCCCGGGGCTCTCGGCTGGCCCGGCGAGACGAGCTCAAAGAGAGTCGTGGCGGAAAAAGGACCAGGCGGTCGTGCGAAAGGACAGGATCGCGATCTTCTGAGCCGTGTCGGGCGGCGCAGAAAGCATCCGACACGGCCGATACGCTGTCAGAGTCGAATCTTCTTGTCTGTACTATGTACCTCTTTGTCTGTACTACCGGTCAGGGTTGGTCGGGTGGCCGTTGGCAGCCCGGAGGCACTTAGTCCTCTGGGCGGGGCGCCCTATAAATACCCCTCACTACAGTTGTAACAAACAAGCTGACCAAGGCATTGAATACACTACCCTTGTTTTCCACTAAAACCTGCTGGTTCGATCCGTTGTTCCAACAGTTGGCGCCGTCCGTGGGGATCCTAGTCCGAAAAGCTAGTGTCCTCTACACCTATCCACCCAAAGCATGTCGAGCCGGAAAGGAGCGAGCACGGCCCCCCTGCGCAGGTCGACCCGAACCGCTGGGGGCGAGCCCGCCCCGACCGTCGACCCCAATCCTTCAGCTCCCATCACCACCACCGTCGGAGCGGCGCCCCCAGCGGGCTCCACCCAGTTGCAAGAAGAGACACCCGGAGCTCAAGGCACCGACGGCCTGCCCGAGCCGACCTCCGCCAACCTGGCCGGGTCGCCGGGCGGGCCGCCGGGGCAGCGTCTCCCAGGTGGACCTCCGGTAGTAGTGTCCCTTCAGACGGACTACGTCCGCTCGCGGGACCCCGACACAACTTCCGGGGGAAGCGGGAGCCAGGCCGATGCCCTGGCCGCCGAGAACGCCAGGCTAAAGGCGGAGCTGGCTTTGTGGCGTCAGGAAGCGTCGCTCCGGCCCCCGGCCCCCCGGCGGCCTTCCGCGCCGCGAGAGCTGCGGTCACGGACCTGAGCGACGACGAGAACCCCCCGGAAGAGGAGAATGCATCATACGACGAGGACTCTCCCCTGCACCCGAACCTCCAGAGGGTGCGCTTCAGTTCGAGCTTCCGCGCCGCCAAGCTCCCCAAGTACTCCGGGGACTCCGACCCCGGCGAGTTCTCTCGCTCTTACGCTCTGGCAATAGAAGCGTCCGGGGGGAGCCGGGACGCCATGGCCAAATGCTTCCCTCTGGCGCTCGAAGGGATCGCCCTTCGGTGGTTCTGGTCTCTCCGGCCAGGGACCATCCACTCGTGGGAGCAGCTGAAAAAGAAGTTCGTCAACAACTTCCAGGGGACCTTCGTGGCCCCCATGTCCACCGGGAGCCTTTTTCAAGTGAAGCAGCAACCCGGAGAGACCCTGCGGCAGTACTCCCAGCGCTTTGCGCACACCAAAGCTCAGATCAAGGGGCTTTCGGCTTCTTCAGTCATCGACGCGGCCCGGGAAGGCGTCACCCACCCAGGTCTCCTCGACAAGCTCCACCGGAAGCCCATCTCTTCGGTGGCACAGCTCATGACGTACTTCGAAGAGTACGCCCGGTCCGAAGAGGGCCAGATACGCCGACAGGCGATGGTAGTCCCTGTCCGGGCTCCCAGCGCCCGAGCGTACGAAGTGCCTCCGGAGCCCAGCCGGGGCCCACGTCGCGCCCCTGACTTCCGGCGCCCAGAGCCCGCTCGCCCGGACCTCGTTCATCAAGATTCTCGGCGGAACCGGAAGCACTTTCGGGGGGAAGTCCTTAGCATCACCCCTCAAGCGCCCGCCAAGCACCTGCACACGCCCGGCGGAAGTCGCCAGGCCGGGCCCAAGCCTCCACCCCGAGCGCCTGCCAGGGGAACCTTTTACTACAGCGTCCATGGAGAGAACCGGAGCCACGACACCGACTCCTGCCGCACCATCCTCGCTCTTCGCAGTGACTACCTCGAGCGCCAGTCCGGTCGCGGTTCCTCCGATCGGGGGCATTCTACCCCTCGGCCGGACCCGGTCCAAATAGTCGGGCGTCAGGAAGAGCCGGAGGCCGTGACCCCGGCCGAGGGATTCGGCAGAGTCCCGGCCCTCCAACTCGAAGCCGCTCCGGATCGTGGCAAGCGCGTGGTCCTTCCCATATCCGGAGGGGGAGCCCTCGGAGCGCTGTCCAAGCGGTAGCGTCGGGATTACGTTCGGGAAGTTGGGCACATCGGCACGTCCAGCCCTTCGATCCTCCCAGAATGGTCTCACGTCCCCATCAGCTTCACCGCCGAGGATGCCGCCGGCGTCAAGTTTCCTCACGCCGACCCACTCGTCATTTCGGCAGACATCGCCGGAGCCGAGGTGCGTCGCATTTTGGTCGACGAAGGAAGTTCCGCTGACATCATCTTCGTGCAGGCCTTTGACCAACTGTGCTTGTCGCGCAAGCACCTGCTGCCAGCCTCGCGACCACTCCAAGGCTTCTCGGGCCCTCCGCTCGACGCTCTGGGCCAGGTCTTGTTGGAAGTGGCGTTCGGCGCCGCGCCCCTCCAGCGTCGCGAGGAAATCCTGTTCGACGTCGTCGACGCTCCATACGCCTACAACGCCATCTTCGGCCGAGGGATGCTCAACCGTTTCGGCGCCATCGCCCACCACAACTACCTCTGCCTCAAGATGCCGACTCCCGGAGGGGTGTTGTCTGTGCTGGGCGACCAAGCCGCGGCCCGCCGGGTCGAGTACGGCCATGCGGCGCCACTGGAGCCACGGCAGGTCCACAGTGTCCGTGAAGGCGCTGAAGACGCCAACCTCCCACTGGAGGCCAGCCCTGCGCAGAAAGGGCGCCCCGCCAAACCCCTCCCAGAAGGCGAAGTCATCACCAAGACCCTGACCTGCGGAGGGAAAGAGTACTCGATCAAGTTCGGAGGGGGCCTGGAGCCAGAATTATCAGCACAGCTCGAGGCCATCGTCTGCAACAACCTCGACATCTTCGCATGGTCAGACGAAGACATTCCTGGCGTCGACCGGACCATCATTGAGCATTCCCTGGCGGTTGACCCGAAGGCACGACCAGTCCGCCAGGGGCTTCGGAGGCTATCCGCAGAACGGGCTGAGCTCGCCAAGGCCGAGACCGACAAGCTGCTCCGCGCCGGGGTCATCAGGGAAGTGAGTCACACCGACTGGTTGTCCAACCCTGTGTTTGTCCAGAAGAAAACATCTGGCAAATGGCGCATGTGTATCGACTTTACTTCTTTGAATAAAGCTTGCCCCCGTGATCCCTACCCGCTGCCTCGCATCGATCAGCTAGTAGATTCCACAGCCGGAGCCGAGCTCCTCAGCTTCCTCGACGCATATTCCGGTTATCATCAGATCTGGCTCAAGCCTAAAGACCAAGTGAAAACCAGCTTCGTCACCCCAGCCGGAGTGTTCTGCTACCTCCGGATGCCCTTCGGCCTACGTAACGCCGGAGCGACCTTTTCAAGGTTAATCTCAAAGGCCCTCGGTCATCAGCTCGGGCGGAACGTGGAAGCTTACATGGACGACATCGTCATCAAGACTGCCTCCGCAAGTCAGCACGGGTCCGACATAGCCGAAACCTTCGACAGCCTCCGGCGGTGTGGGATCCGGCTTAACCCTGACAAGTGCGTCTTCGGAGCACGCGCAGGGAAGCTGCTCGGGTACCTCGTCTCCAGCCGCGGCATCGAAGCAAGTCCAACACAAGTTCAAGCATTGCAGAACATGGCGCCACCTCAGAACCTGCGACAGGCGCAGAAGCTGGCCGGACGGTTGGCCGCCCTGGGGCGTTTTCTCGCCAAATCAGCAGAGCGAAGTTTGCCCATCTTCAAGGTGCTTCGAGGTTCCAAGCATTTCGAATGGACCCCCGAATGCCAGGATTGTTTCCAGCAAATCAAGGATTATCTCTCCGGCCTCGTGGCCCTCGCCACGCCACGGGCCGGCAGTCCCTTGCTGGTTTATCTCGCCGCCTCTGGCACCGCCGCAAGCGCGGCCTTGGTTCAGGAGGAAGAGTGCGGGGGGAAGCTAGTTCAGCGGCCCGTCTACTTCGTTTCCGAGGTTCTCGCCGACGCCAAGGCCAGATACTCCGAGCTAGAGAAGGTGGCTTATGCCCTCGTCATGGCCTCCCGCAAGCTCCGGCACTACTTTTTGGCCCACGACATCATCATTCCAACAGCCTATCCGTTGGGCGACATGTTCAGAAACAAAGACGCCACTGGTCGCATCGGGAAGTGGGCGGTAGAGCTGGCCCCGTTCGGGATCACCTTCGTTGCCCGGACGGCCATTAAATCCCAGATTCTCGCTGACTTCGTCGCAGAGTGGACGTGGGCCCGAGAGCCCGCGAGCGCCAGCACGGGCGAAGAGATTTGGACCGTTTTTTCGGATGGCGCTTACCAGGCCTCCGGGGCTGGAGCCGGAGCAGTCATCATCTCCCCATCGGGTCAGCAGGCCCTGTACTCCGCTCGGTTAAGCTTCAAGGCCACTAACAACGTCGCAGAATACGAAGGAGTCCTCTTGGGACTTCGCAAGGCGCTCGCTTTGGGCGCCGCGCGCGTGATCGTGAAGACCGATTCCCAAGTGGTCGCCGGGCACATCGACAAGTCGTTTCGAGCGAAGCACCCGGACCTCGCTTCCTACCTCGACTCCATTCGCAAGTTCGAAGCCTCCTTCAAGGGCATCTCCGTCCAGAACATCCCGCGAAGCGACAACGCCCAAGCGGATGCCCTCGCTAAGGCCGGGGCCGGCGCCCAGGCCTTGCCGCCAGGGGCTTTCTTCGAGGAACTCGCCCAGCCTTCGGTAATTCATCGAAGCGAGGCGGCCGACCCCGCCGCCCTGGAGGGGAACGAACAGTCGTCATGCCCGGCCCCAGTACTCTGTACAGCCAGCGTCGATTGGCGCGAGCCCATCCTCCGCGCGCTCGCAGGCGGCGATGAAGTCCATCCCAGTCCGGAGCAGGTTCGCCTGCAACTCCGCGCAAGGTCATTCGAGGTCATCAATGGAATCCTGTACAAGTCCGGAGTATGTTCCCCGTTGCTCCGCTGCGTCTCGCATTCCGACGGTGTCGCCATGCTCCGGGAGATACATGAAGGGTTGTGCGGCAGTCACTTAGCGCCGCGGGCCCTCGCAGGCAAAGCTCTTCGGCAAGGCGTGTACTGGCCCACCGTCATCGCCGACGCCGAAGAACTCGTCCGCGCCTGCCAAGGTTGCCAGTGGATGGGCCGACGCAGTCACCGCCCCCCAGCACGGTTGCTACCTATCCCTCCTGTGTGGCCCTTGGCCCGCTGGGGCATGGACCTCGTGGGTCCGCTCCCCAGAGCGAAGGGAAACCTACGCTTCGTCGTTGTCGCAGTCGAGTACTTCTCCAAGTGGGTCGAAGCGGAGCCTCTCACCACCATCACATCCCGAAGTGTCCAGAAGTTTTTCTGGCAGCATATCGTGTGCCGATTCGGAGTACCCAAGCAGCTCACATTGGATAACGGAACGCAGTTCGATGCCGGCAGCTTCCGGGCATTCTGTGACGAGCTGGGAGTTCAGCTTTGCTTCGCGGCCGTGCGGCACCCCCAGTCTAACAGAGCAGTGGAGCGAGCCAACGGGCACATTCTGTCCGGCCTTCATAAGCGTATTGTCGGGTTGGCCCGAGGCACGTGGCCCGACGAACTACCCAAGGTCTTATGGTCCATCCGGACGACCGTTTCCCGGGCAACGGGCTTCACCCCGTTCCGCCTCCTGTTCGGCGACGAAGCGATGACGCCAACGGAGCTCCGCGCCAGTTCACTGCGCGTCGTAGCACCCGAAGTTGAAGATGAGCGCGCCGTCTCTCTTGACCTAGCGGAAGAAACGCGGCTGCGCGCCGTCGCCAACCTGTCCCACTATCAGAAGGAGACCAAGGGGTGGTATGATACCAAGGTTAAGCGCAACGAGTTCCAACCAGGGCACCTCGTCCTCCGCGCAGTGGTGGCCCCTTCCAAGCTGGGCAACAAATGGGACGGACCGTACATTGTTACGAAGTCCGGACGGCCTGGGTCCTATCGCCTCGCTACACTAGAAGGCGAAGAGCTGAAGCATTCGTGGCACGCTGGGGACCTGAAGCGCTACTTTCCATAACACTACCGATGTACTTTATTCGCGGCCATCGCCGCCTGTTTGTATCCCACATCTGGGTAATAAAATTTTCAGCCAACAATTCCGACCGACCCAACTCGCGTCGCACCTCACATTCGGGTTCCGAGCTCCGGCTCGACGCGCCCTCGCATTCGGGTTTCCGAGCTCCGGCTCGACGCGCCCTCATATTCGGGTTCCGAGCTCCGGCTCGACGCGCCCTCGCATTCGGGTTTCCGAGCTCCGGCTCGACGCGCCCTCACAATCGGGTTCCGAGCTATGCCTCGACACACCCTCGCATTCGGGTTTCCGAGCTCCGGCTCGACGCGCCCTCACAATCGGGTTCCGAGCTATGCCTCGACGCACCCTCGCAATCGGGTTCCGAGCTCCGGCTCGACGCGCCCTCATATTCGGGTTCCGAGCTATGCCTCGACGCGCCCTCATATTCGGGTTCCGAGCTATGCCTCGACGCACCCTCACAATCGGGTTCCGAGCTATGCCTCGACGCACCCTCGCATTAGGGTTCCGAGCTCCGGCTCGACGTGCCCTCATACTCGGGTTCCGAGCTATGCCTCGACGCGCCCTCATATTCGGGTTCCGAGCTATGCCTCGACGCACCCTCACACTCGGGTTCCGAGCTATGCCTCGACGCGCCCTCATATTCGAGTTCCGAGCTATGCCTCGACGCACCCTCACACTCGGGTTTCGAGCTATGCCTCGACGCACCCTCGTTTCCGGGTTCCGGGCTCCGGCCCGACGCGCCCTCACGCTCGGGTTCAGAGCTATGCCGGTGTGACGCGCACCGTCCGCTCTCCCTCTCCTAAGCTACTTAGCGCCCAGCTAGTCAACCAGCTACCCGCCAAGAGGGGGGGAGGAAGAGAGAGAGAGCGAGGCGCAAGCTGCAGCAAGCATATGAAGCATACAATAACAAGCGCATAAGCATACAATGTTCATTACAAGCAAAGGAGGAAGTTAAGAAAAGTTCTCGTCCAGGCCAAGAAGGAACCGCGGGCCCCTCCGGTTAGACGGACCGGAAGTCGTGATCGCCCCCCGACCGGACCTTTCCTTCCTCTTCCTGCGCTCCTCTTCCTTCTTTTGGGCGCGGAAAGTTCTCTGGTCCGCCTGGAGCTGAGCCCAGCTGCGCAGGCCGCCCTCCTCCGGGGGCGCTCCGCCTAAGACAGCCTCCGTATCGGACCAGTCAACCGGTTCGGAGGACGAGGAAGGCGAGCGAGACCCCCTCTCTTCTTCCTTCACATGCTTCAGGACCCCCTGAAGGACGTCGGAGTCCACACGACCGTCACTGCCGCGGGGAAGAACGAAGCGCGCAGGCCGGTTTGCCCGCACAGCTTCGAGGATGGCCCAGCGATGCCGAAGGGCGTCGTCCGGTTCAAGTACCTCGACATCAAGATCGCGACCGCAAACACCCTGAGTAAGTCCCGAAAAAGTAGTCTTTATTAATATAACCAAGTTCCCTAAGCTATTACAGGGTAAGGCTAAGACCAATCCCTAGAAGCTACACCTGCGGGTCCGGCAAGCGGGCCGAGGCTGAAGGGTTCGAAGGGGCCGGAGGGTCGCGCGCACGGAGTGCATCCTCTAACCAAGCCTGGATCGCCGCTGGGCCTTCGGTCTGCCAGGTCGCCTTGAGCGCCCTCCAAGATTGGGTCAGGGCGAAGCTTGGCGTCCGAAGATGGTCCCCCGTGAAGGCGACCGGGTGCGGGCTCGAAGGCGAAGGAAGCGGAAGCCCGGACGCCTCGAGGTGCCAGAGGATTCCGTACGCTGCCACCCGAGCGGACACCTCGCCGTACTGCTCCATGGCAAGGTGTATTTGCCGGACGGCAGATCGAACGAACTTCACTCGGCGGACCAGGGGCTCCCGGGCGATGTCGAACGTGCCGCAGCCGGTGCCGTAGCGCGCCAACATCTTCCGCAAGGATTCGGCGGCCTCGGCCGCTGTCTTCCCGGCCTCGGCGAGCTCCTCGGCGGCCTTCCCGTTCCGCGCGTTAAGGCCCGCCTCGACCTCCTCCAAATGAGTCACCCGGGCTCCGAGGGCTTCAGCCTTGCTTTCCGCCTCCGAGGCCCGAGTTTGGATCCGGGAAACCTCTTCTTCGAGCCGATCCGCCTCCGAGGCCCGGGCCCGGAGTACCTCCGCCTCAGCGGCTCGGGTTCGAAGGGCGCCGACCTCCGCTTCTAGCTCGTCGGCGCGGGCGGCCCTGGCCCGGAGCCCCTCCAGCTCCGCGACGCGGGCCTTGAGCGAGTCCGCCTCCGCTGCTTGGGCCTCCAGCGCCGCCACCCTCGACGCCTGGGATCGAAGGACCTCGGCCTCCAGCGAACGCTCGCGGGCCAACCTCTCCGCGGCCGCCACCCGGGACGCGAGCCCTGCGGCATACGCCTCGTGATGTTCGCGCTCGAGAAGCAGAGCGGACATCTGCCCCTGCGCCAGCGCCACCACCTGCATGCGGAAAAGCGATCAGAAGAGCCGCGCCGAGGGCGTCAAGGATGTCCAAGGAAAGTACCTGGCCCGCGGCCGTCTCGATGGCCCTTCCGAGGTCCAAGCCATCCGATCGCCCCAGCTCGCCTATCACCGGGGCATCGCGCAGCCGCGGGTAGTAGTCGTGGATTGGGGCCACTCTCGAGGCGAAGTCCTCTCCGTCCGTCAGGAAAGGGCGCAGAAGCGGCACGGAGCCGCGCGCGGTTTGTAGGTCGGTGGGGGGCCGATGCCGGACCCTGACGTCCCCGGCGGGCTCCTGAGGGGCCCCCTCGGCGCTCCGGGACTCCGCCTCGTCCTGCGGATTCAAGCCCCCCTTCGCGGTGACAGGGGCTCCGGACCTCGCATCCGGAACATCTGCCAGGTAACGGCCGACTGGCTCCATGCCTCCGGCCGAAGTACCTGCACGAGCAAACGGGAGTTAAATACCGGAAAGCTCCCTGCGCACGAGAGGCATGACGAAGTTACCATACCCGCGTCCGTAGTATCGTCAACGCGGTCCGGAGGCTGAAAATGGCCCGACGGGCTTGGGCGGAAGAAAAGGTTATCGATGGAGTTCGGCGGAGAGCCCGCCACCGCCGCGGCCAGTTCCGCCTCCTTGTCGGCGCTCCTTTCAACGGCGGCGAGTGGGTCAGCTAGGCCCCCGTGGCCCAAGCTGTCCGTAGCCCTGCTCTCGAAGGAGCCCGCGGAGCCGCCCGCTGAAACGGGTATCGGAGAGGAGGCGGTCCCCGGGCGGGGCGCCACTCCGGCGATGCGTGACTCTTGATTGGCGCCCGGCGCGGGATCCGTTGGGTTCGGGCGAAGGAGAACATCCTCGCGCCCCCCGGTGCTCGGCTGGATCGATGGGGCCAGAGCCGGAATCTCCGGTGGATCTCCCGACTCCGACTGGACTCCTTCGCTGGAGTCCCCTCCCTCCGAACGAGAAGCCGAGGTAGGTCCCGGCGACGTGCGCTTCAGCCCCCTCACGATCCTCTTCTTCTTCGGGCGGCTCGGAGAAGGGCAGCCGTCCGCATCGCCCGCCTTCCTCTTCGAGACGTCCCGGAGGATCTCGCCCTCCGGGAGAGGCGGGGGCGTGAGCTCGAGCGCCCCCCACACTCTGTTGGAGCGTTCCCAGGAGCCCACCAGCTCCAACCGGCGGGTCCGTTCGGCCGCGGTGGGAACCCCCAGGATCCTTTCCGCCAGGCGAGCGATCTCTTCGGGTGTTCGAGCGACGAGCGATCCTGCATATTTTCGTCAGGGCCGGGGTATCCCTCGAGCACGCAAAGCAAGACTTGAGGCAAAAGAAAGCCGAAACTTACCAAGCTGGCGAGAGAGCTCCGTCGGCACCGACGCGTCTCGACTACTCCGGAGCAAGGCGGGCCACTCCTCCTTCAGCGGGGGGATCTCGAGGGCCACGAACTCCTCCGCCAAGTCCCGCATGCTCATCCGGCGGGCGACGATTTGGAGAAGCTGTACCCTCGCCGAGATGGCCCCGGAGTTGACTTCGACCCGCGCCTCTCTCCGGAACCAGATGTGGCGCGGTATTCCGGCAGGCCGGAGGTGAGCCCTACGCGAACGTAGAACCACCGACTCACCCACTTCGAGTACCACCTTTCGTTGGTGGCCTTCGCCGGGAAGGAGTCCGCGTACCTCCTCCGGAGCTGGAAGTTGATGCTCCCGAAGGCCAGCACCCGGCCGTCCTTTTTCTTCGGTTGGCAGAGGGCTTCGTGCATCTCAGCGAAGACCTCCGCCCTCCCTTCGCAGCCTTCGGCGCGCATGGCCCACTCGAAGATGGCGAGGCGGGCCACGGCGTTGGGGGACAGCTGCGGGAGCTCCAGATGGAACGCCTCCAGGACCCCAGCAAGAAGCTCTGAGGCAGGGAACCCCAGGCCCGCGTCGAAGAAGGCTTCGAAGACGACGACCTCGCCTTCCCGCGGCCGCGGGGCCATCTCCCGCCCCGGCCTCCTCGCCGGCGTCTCTGGGCCGAGGCGGTTCCTGGTCGCCTGCTCGATCGAGGCTTCAGTGCACGCAGACGCCCCGAGCTCCAGCGTCTGCTCTCGGAATCGCTCGGAAGCGGGGCGGAGCTCGCGCGCGCCGCGCACCTCTGGCGTGTCGGTCGCCGCCGCCGCCGCCGCGGCCGCCATCTGGCGTTGCAAGAAACGCGGGTCCATCGCCATTGCGGGAACCGGCTTCCTCGACATTCTTGGAGAACAGATGGAAGGAGCGTAGGGCTCAGAGGGCGAGTGGGCAATGGACTAAGCGGTCGCGGTTGACGCGTGAGGGTGAAGGAAGAAGAGGCCGTGGAGGGCGAGTATATATATATCTTTCGGAAAGGCCGGCGGTTCGACTCCCGTTTCGGTTAGCGTGTGAACGTGGCGGTTTACACGGCGCCGCATTTAAAACCGGTTGGCGCATCGGGGCGCGGGGGCGATCTCCCGGCGATCCGCCTCTTCGGTGCCGCCGGCGCGCGTATTAACTGCTCTTAGCGGCGCTCGCCCGGCCCCTCGGGGTTGGAGCCCCTGTAGTCAAGATGCGCCAGCCTCCGGTCAGCTCGGTCAACCCCCCTCGGTGTCTTGGAAACGGCCGGAAGCCCGATGCAGGGTCTAATTCCCTGGTCTCTCGACTCCCCGTCTCAGTGCGCTCCAGCGCCCCGGTGGATGCGGCGCCCTAAAGTGAGGTACGCACTCGTGTGAATTGGCGGGATTATCTTGTGCGCTTCCACCCCCTCCTATTGCAGGACTACGAGCGGGAAGAAGCGAGGGGCTACTGTTGGGGGAGATAATCCCTGGAGTCAGCAAGGTGGGCCCCCAGCCGGAGGGCCCAGGCTTGATGACGGAGGCCGCCCTCCGGAGGAGCGTGGCCGGAGGCCACCTTCCGGAGGAGCAAAGCCGGAGGTCGCCCTTCGGCGTAGGACACGGGAGCTCGTCCTCCGGAGGCTGAAGGCCCGGGGCTCTCGGCTGGCCCGGCGAGACGAGCTCAAAGAGAGTCGTGGCGGAAAAAGGACCAGGCGGTCGTGCGAAAGGACAGGATCGCGATCTTCTGAGCCGTGTCGGGCGGCGCAGAAAGCATCCGACACGGCCGATACGCTGTCAGAGTCGAATCTTCTTGTCTGTACTATGTACCTCTTTGTCTGTACTACCGGTCAGGGTTGGTCGGGTGGCCGTTGGCAGCCCGGAGGCACTTAGTCCTCTGGGCGGGGCGCCCTATAAATACCCCTCACTACAGTTGTAACAAACAAGCTGACCAAGGCATTGAATACACTACCCTTGTTTTCCACTAAAACCTGCTGGTTCGATCCGTCGTTCCAACAGTATGGTTTATCTCATTCTGCAGAGTTAAATAAAGTAGTCTGTTATGCTTGCCAACAGGCCAAGAGTCATCAATTACCTTTTACTAAATCTTCTTGTGAGTATAATCATCCATTAGAGCTTATCTATTCAGATGTTTGGGGTCCTGGACCTAATTCTGTTGGAAAGAAAAAGTACTATGTGAGTTTTATTGATGCTTATAGTAAATTCATCTGGATTTATCTCCTCAAACTCAAATCTGAGGTTTTTCAAAAATTTCAAGAGTTTCAAAAACTTGTTGAAAGAATGTTTAACCACAAGATTATAACCGTTCAAACAGATTGGGGAGGAGAATATCAAAAGCTTCACACCTTCTTTAATAAGATTGGAATTACCCATCATGTGTCTTGTCCTCACACACATCAACAAAATGGGTCATCTGAGCGAAAACATCGTCATATAGTAGAAGTTGGCCTGTCTCTTCTGGCTCATGCATCTATACCAATTAAATTTTGGGATGAAGCCTTTGTATCTGCAGTCTACTTGATCAACCGCACACCTAGCAAAGTTCTTGATTATAAAACACCTCTTGAGAAACTTCTTGATCAAACTCCTAATTATAATAATCTTAGAGTCTTTGGATGTGCGTGTTGGCCTAATCTCCAACCATACAATTCACATAAAATGCAATTTCGCTCCAAGAAATGTGTCTTCTTGGGATACAGTACTCTACATAAAGGATTCAAGTGTCTAGATGCTTCAACAGGCAGAGTTTATATATCCAGGGATGTTGTATTTGATGAAAACAATTTTCCCTTCTCCCAACTTCATCCCAATGCCGGTGCTCTACTTCAGTCAGAAATAAATCTTTTACCTGAACAACTGGTTAATTCTGGGGGTATTCAATCTAATGACTATGCGATTAATTCTGCTGAACAGTGCACTAACAATTCTGATGCAGCAAATTCAGAGGAAAACATTGATGCATGCAATAATAACAATATGGATGAAGTGGCGGGAGAAGCAAGCACTAGTACTATGGACATAGTTCACGCCGAAGGCAATCCCGAGGAGGAGGCTGCAGCGCAATCGCCAGGACCATCTGCAGGGCGGACGACAACAGTATTGTCGTCAAGTTTAGCGCAACAAGTGGTTGCCGCCTTACCATTGGGTTCTGCGCAACCAGCAACCTCCCAGGAATCAGTTTCATCTCATGCAAGCAGTACTATGGGGTCTTCTGCGGCAAGGGGAGAAATACATCAGCCACAACAATGCCCAGGTCCTGTTACTCGACTTCAAACAGGTATTCGCAAGGAAAAACATTATACAGATGGCACTGTTAAGTATGGTCTTTTTACATCAACCGGTGAACCTAGTAATCTCACGGAAGCTTTGCATGATAAAAACTGGAAAATTGCTATGGATGATGAGTATTAACTCTTATGAAAAACAAAACATGGCATCTAGTTCCTCCTAAGGTTGGGAGAAATGTTATAGATTGTAAGTGGGTGTATAAGATTAAGAGAAAACAAGATGGAAGTCTTGATAGGTATAAAGCTAGACTAGTTGCAAAAGGTTTTAAGCAATGATATGGCATAACTATGAAGACACATTTAGTCCTGTTGTCAAAGCAGCTACAATTAGAATAATTTTGTCTATTGCTGTGTCAAATGGATGGATTCTACGACAATTAGATGTGAAAAATGCATTTCTACATGGTCTATTAGAAGAAGAGGTGTACATGCAGCAACCTCCTAGTTTTAAAAATAATGAATATCCAGACTATGTGTGCAAACTCGATAAAGCTCTGTATGGTTTGAAGCAGGCTTCGAGAGCTTGGTATTCAAGACTTAGTCAAAAATTATGTCAGCTTGGTTTTAGAAGTTCAAAGGCGGATACCTCATTGTTTTACTACAATAAAAATGGTCTGACTATGTTCCTTCTTATCTATGTTGATGATATAATTGTTGTCAGTTCAGAACAGAAGGCAGTGTCAGCTCTATTGCAGGATCTAAATCAAGATTTCGCCTTGAAGGATCTAGGTGATCTGCATTACTTTCTCGGAATTGAGGTAAATAAGATTTCTAATGGTATTATATTGACCCAAGGGAAATATGCAAATGATTTATTAAGTAAAGTGGGAATGGCGAATTGCAAGGCAACCAACACACCTCTGTCCACTAGCGAGAAACTGACTTTATATGAAGGAGAACTGTTGGGACAAAATGATGCATCAAATTACAGAAGTATTGTTGGTGCCTTACAATATCTCACTTTAACTAGACCGGATATAGCCTTTTCAGTTAATAAGGTGTATCAGTTCTGTTGGCGTAAAAGATTACGCTAACAGGTTTCTGTAGAAAAGAAACTAACAAACGAAGTGTTTGCGAAGCAAACTGTTCTAAGCCTCCGAAAGGATAATAGCTTAGAATAGTTCGAAAGTGTGTATTGAATCACTTGTAATCGGTCCCTATTACAGGGTGAAATGGGGGGTATTTATAGGCCTAAACATTAAGGAAAAGACCTATTTACCCCTCTATTACAACCGACATTAAGGAAACTATTCGGTTTCCTTAATAGGGCTAAAATGGTAAAAGACTAATCTAATAGGATAGAAGATAAGTCTTCCATCTTAGCTGGCAGAAAAGATCCTGAAGAGCTTTGGTTCGAAGACATACTTCGAACCAATGCCTGTCTTCGGGCTTCGAACCAAGTTCCAGGCCACCTTCGAAGACGACCTTCGGACAATCTTCGAACTGGTTGGCTGTCTTCATGCTGCTTTGGCAATAACCCTGAAGATGAGATATTTTCCCCCAACAGTAGCCCCTCGAATACGCTTCTCCGTTTGACCTGTAACGTTAGGAGAGCAGTATACGGAAAGAAAAGATAACCAATCATAGGGGTTATTGATTTTTGTTTTATCTCCGAAATACATGAAGATATGAACTTCGAATCAGTCATAAGGTAATTACTTTTCGAACTATCTTAGAACTGACTCAGGAAGTTCGAAAGTCTTTTTAGACTTAGAAAATATAGCCGTTAGTTTCTGTTTCTAACGGAGTTATACGAGGCGTTATTTTCGGAGGAAAATAACAGGCGGGAATGCGAAAAGGCAGAGCCCAAACGGTAACAAACGGAAAGTTTAGGCTATAAATAAAGGACTCCAGAACTTACTCGATTACCTTTTCACTGCTTCTTCTCAGTCAAAAGCTTTTTAGCCCCTTGAGTTCTTGAGCCCTAGCTTTCGAGTTCTTGAATCCTAGTCCCCACTCTCTCAGATCGATCCAGTCATTGCGATGGCGAAGACCAAAGGCTCTGCACCTCCATCGACCTTGGCTCGTCAACAAGCGGCTGCGGCAGCGGCAGCGGCAACAGTGGCGGCGACGCCTTCGATGCAGGCGACAACTTCCATGGCGGCAAAGGGAAAAAATCCCCAAATCGCCGATGATCAAGGTCTGTGCCCACCTTCAACCAAGTACTTGGATCAATCCTTTGAGTTAGGACGGTCTACCTGCAAGAAAGAGTCTTTGGCAATCACAGCAGGGGGAAATATTAGTAATGGGGTTATGATTCGGAAGCCGGGCAAAGAATCAATTCCATCACCGAGACCCGGAGAAGTTGTAGTGTTCGAAGCTTTTTTCGAAGCGGGCTTGGGCCTCCCGGCTGTGGATTTCTTAGCCGAAGTACTTGACTTGTTTCACGTAACCCTCCCCCAGCTGTCTCCGAATGCTGTAGCCAGATTAGCTATCTTCGAGTGGGCACTAAGAGCCGAAGGTTGTGAGGGGAGGGCTGAAATCTTCGCTGCGCTACATAGAGCAACTTGTCAGCCAAAGACCTTCGTAGGCTCCGGAGGTGAGAAAGTGGTAGTTTCCTTCGGAAGCATCAATTTTAGGCTTCGTGATGAATATGCCCTGCAATTCCCCGCTAAGGCCATCAATGCTAGATGGTACACCGATTGGGTTCTGAGGTGGTTTTATGCCGAAGTTGGACTGGGTAGTCCTCTGGCCGGTCCCCTCAAGAAAATCCAGTTCCGGAAAGAAGCCTTAGTGCAACCCGACGAAGGCCAACTCGAAGCTCGCCTCAACTTGCTTCAGAAAATCAGCAAAAGGTTGAGCATGCGGGACTTAGCCGAAGAGTTCATCGGACTTCAAATTCCTCCGCTGATGGCCAACTGGCCTATCGCCTTCGAGGATGACTCGGAAGGCGGTCTTCGCAAAATAAGCTATACTTCGAGCCCTGCAGGTAACTTCGAAACCAACATGCATAGTACATATTTACTTCGAAGAAAGATTAACTTGAATTATTTTTTTAGCTTCTTCAGCCCCTATTACTTCAGAGCAAATTGTAAGGGCTTCGGAGAAGATTTTGGGTGCTCCGACTCCGTCAGAAAAAGAATGGCGAATCAAATTAGTCGGAAGTTGGGAGCGTTTTAACAGAGTATGGGGAATGTTGGAGTTGACTCCACCCCCTCTGACAGATTGGGTGCCTCAGGAGAAAGGTCCCAGGAAAAGAGTAGCCGAAGCCGGAGCTTCAGGTTCAGCAAAGACTCCGGTGAAGAAGGTGGCTCGGAAGCCAAAAAATCTCGCACCTTTGGATCCTGCTCCTTCAAGCTCAAGAACCTCACTTTCTGGTTCTAAAGAGGACGAAGGTATTTTATTAGTAAAATTAATTGATGAAGATGCAACTCAACGAAGTATTCACATTGAAAATACTGCAGGTATTCCGGAGCCTCAAGCCAACATCGAAGAAGTAAGAGCTCCGGATACCCAAGAAGAACAATTCGAAGCCCCTATGGGTGTAAATGAGACCGAAGTGCCTGCGAACATACCGGAGTCTGGAGATAATGCTGATCAACCAATGACTTCGGTAGTTCAGGAAGACACAACTCAGGCCGGAGTTCCTGCGGATGAAGGTGGAGTCGAAGTCACTATGGCTTCGATTCTCGAAGAAGTAACGAGGACTCTTCAGGACGATGCTCCTGCAGTCCAAGATTTAACGGCTGATTCGGATGAGGACTACACTTTTGATCCTCTGATCAGTCCTGTACTCGATATTCCAGAGAATGTCGAAGGTAAATTCTGCATAATTTTTATCAATTTTTTGCAAAATTATACAATGTATAATATTTCTGTTTTCGCAGAGCCTCCTGTTGTCGAAGTATCCCTCGAAGATACAATTCAAAGACCTTCGACAACTTCAGGGCCGCAACCGGGAGTTGCTCTACCGGGGCCTGGAAGAGGAAAAAGACACATCGAGCCTCTCCCTGCTCAAGGATCGACTTCATCTGAATCGACAGATGAAAGTGAATCGACTGAGGGGAGGCCATCTTCAGAAGTTCCAAGGGCCTCGGAAGAGCTCTCCGGACCTTCGCTAAGCAGGGCTGACCAGAAAGCTTCAAAACTGCTTCCTCTCATAACTCCTTTTTTGGAGGAGAAAACCGGGCTTGGGACTTTGGTTAAACCTTTGGGTGAAGCCAGTCGCCAAGTCGGGGAAACTGAATTGGTAGCCCGCTTAAGCAGAGTGAAGGGTTCGGAGCTTAACCTTGCTGTGGAAAGAGCAGCTTATCAGGTATAAAGCATCTTCGAACCAATTAGTGAATTACATATGAATAATTTCTTATTTCATTTTTTCTTTTTTTCTTAGCAAGCAGTCTTAGCCCGCGCTGCAGCTTTATCGAGCGAAAACGAAATTGCTCAACTTCGGGAAGAGAATGAAACTCTTCAAAGGAATTTTAACTTCTCCGAAGGTCGAGTAGCTCAAATGGACAATGTAATCTTAGCAGAGCGAAGGGCTAGGCAAAGCTTGGAGGCTGCAAAGAAAGAGCTCGAAGCAGAAAGAATTGTGCTTCGAGCGGAGATTGAAAGACTGCGGACGGAGGATGCTGCGAAGGGCTCCGCACTTATAAGGCTACAAGAAGAGGCTGGCCAACTCCGGACTCAAAAGAATGTTTTGACTACGGAGAACGCTAGAATCTCCGGAGTCTTGGCTGAAACAACTTCGGCCAAGGATATGCTTATTGAAGAAAAGGTTAAGTCTGAGAAGGTGGCTTCGGAGGTCATCGAACAAATGTTAGGTGTCTTGGAGTACTTCGGTACTACTGGATCACTACCTTCAGATGACAATGTAACTTTGCTGCGCCGGCTAAAGAGGATCCAAGGAGCAGCGAAGCAAATGAAGACGGCAGGCATACGTTATGGAGAACTCTCCGGACAAGTGTCTGCCCTTGGAATACTTCGCTACTACGAGGATTTGGGCCGAGCAATCACTCCGAGCGCAGAGAGCTCTATCATCTTCGACGACGACCGACTTCTAAAACCTTCCGAAGGTGTAGCTGCTGCTTGGCGAGCCTTCCAAACTTCATGGAGAGCCGAAGGTCGATCTGCGATCAAGGCTTGGATTGATGAAGGCCAACGCCAAAAGCAAGTTCGGAGTCAAGATTCGAGCAGTCAGCCTCCTCCGGACCCGCAGGTTTAGGATTATTTAGGATTTTTTGATTATGTAAAGCTGATGCTTGTAAATATTTATCAATGAAAATCTTGTTTGTCATATTTTTAGGCTTTGCCTCTTATGGAAGATATCGAAGTGTTAGAGCTTAACAGCGAACTTCGCTCACTGTGGAACACCTTCGAACTTCTAAAGAGTTATAAACGTCCTCGATTCCTTATCCCTCGAGATGACTCTGGCGTTATTGCGCCCGAAGTAATCAAAGACATATTGTCTTATATTAAAGAGGAAGATAAAGAGAGCGACGCAAACACCTTGTCTTCTGAAGACACTAATTGGTCCGAAGACGAAGGTGAAGCCCAAAATAAAAGATCTGAAGATCTTAGAAGCTGGGAGAGAAGCCCCGAGCGGCTTCGAACTTGGGCCGAACTTCAGCAAGAACAGAAGGATTTTAGAGCTTCGAAGGGGAGGAAGAGAGTTAAACGTAAAGTTCTTAGAACTTCCGATGTTGGAACTAGTCGTTCCACCCCTAGCTCTCGGGACCGAAGAGGTCTCCGATTCCTTCTTGGTATAGATACCAATTTTTCATAATGTAATCTGTAAACACATATGTTTCAATAATGAATGCCGATTTAAAATTGTCTCCATATTTACTAGCCCCTCTTTGGGTATAAGCAACTTCGAACTATATTCGAAGATGGTTATGTACAAAGAAAAACTTCGGAGTACAATTTTTTGGGGGTTCGGAGCCCCTCTGTCATTTTTAAAGATCTTTTGAAATCTTTATGAGATGTCTTCGACTATTTGTAGTCAGAAGAATGGTAACTTGGTACCTTTGTTTATTTCATGAAAGAAATCAATTGAGATAACTCCCAGGACACTTTAGTGCCTTAAAAAATTTGTCACTTTGGACGCATATGAACAGTCATTCGAAGCTCATGGCTTAAATGATGTTTTGCTTTAGCCACCTTCGGCTGTTTTTTGCAGAAATCTACCAGCCGGAGCTTGGATTTCGCAGAAATTGTAGCCACCTTCGGCTATTTTTTGCAGAAGTCTACCAGCCGGAGCTTGGACTTCGCAGAATTTGGCCACTTGGGCTCTTTTTTGCAGAAGTCTACCAGCCGGAGCTTGGACTTCGCAGAATTTGGCCACTTGGGCTCTTTTTTGCAGAAGTCTACCAGCCGGAGCTTGGACTTCGCAGAATTTGGCCACCTTCGGCTCTTTTTACGGAAGTCTGCAAGCTGCAGCTTGGACTCCGCAGATTTTGGCCACCTTCGGCTCTTTTTACGGAAGTCTACCAGCCGAAGCTTGGACTCCGTAGAATGTGGTATTGGCTCTTTTACGGATGCCTACAAGGTATCAGCTTGGGCTCCGGATGGATTTCAGCCACCACGCCGGAGGCTTCGACTTTATGGGTACGAAGTCCGGAAATACAGCCAGCTTGATGACACTTCCCTCTCGATCGACTTCCGTCCCAGCGCGTCCGCTCGGGAAACTAGGAGTGTCAAGGGGAAGGGCAAACCACTGGTGTATGTTTTATTAATTTAGAGGTGATTACAAGCAGATTACAAGGGGCCCTTATGCGAAGTATCGCTTTAGGTGCTCCGCATGCCAAGTATGTGCTAACTCTTCACCTTCTAAATTAGCTAATTTAAATGAACCAGGGCGCCCCGAGCGGACGATTAGATATGGACCTTCCCATTTATTGCCTAACTTCCCTGGTGCTATAATGCTTCGTAGAACAAGATGACCCGGTCTTAACTCGCTGAGCTTAACCTTCGGGTCATACCAAGTCTTCGTCTGCTGATGATACTTTGATAAATTAGCTACAGCTCGAAGCCTTGTCTCTTCTGACAAATCTAACGAAGCTTGTCTTTCTTCTTCGATGTCTGGTTCGGTGCTGCGAAGTGATCCTCCTTTGAGCTCCGTTGGAGTCATAGCTTCATCTCCGAATAGTAGTCTGAACGGAGTAAAACCTGTGGACCTTGTTTGCGTAGTCCGAATGGACCACAGAATCTTCGGAAGCTCTTCGGTCCACAGTCCCTTTGATAATCCTACTATTCTTCGATTTAGCCCTGATAAGATATTTCCATTGGCTCGCTCAACTGCTCCATTTGACTGAGGATGTCTCACTGCAGCAAAACATAGTTGAATGCCTAAGTCTTCGCAAAACTTCCTGAAGGGTTCTGCGTCGAACTGTGTTCCATTATCAACTGTGAGATATCTAGGCACTCCGAACCTGCAAATAATGTTTTTCCAGAAGAATTTCTGTACATTATTCGAAGTGATAGCTGTTAAGGGTTCTGCTTCCACCCACTTAGAGAAATATTCAATAGCTACCACTGCGAACTTCAGATTTCCCTTTGCTAACGGAAAGGGACCAATTAGATCCATACCCCATCTGGCCATAGGCCATACCGGAGCAATGACTTGAAGAGCTGTTGGTGGGCGATGACTCCGTCGACCCATCCACTGACATCCTTGACAAGTGCGGACCAAGCTCTCCGCATCAGCTGTTATTGTGGGCCAATAAAGCCCCTGGCGAAGTGTTTTTCCTGCCAGAGCTCTAGGGGCTAAATGACTTCCACAAAGGCCTTCGTGAATTTCTCGAAGAATTTCTTGGCCTTCGGCTTGAGATATACATCGGAGTAGAGGGGAACATACTCCGGCCTTGTATAATATACCGTTGATTAACTGATAGTTTCTTGCTCTGAGCTTTAACCTTGACAATTGGGGCTCTTCGGGCAAATTCGTTCCTCCTTGCAAGAGTTCTATGATTGAATCTTTCCAATCTGCACTAGGAATGCAGAGAATCTCTGCAGAAGCAACTTGTGGCACCGAAGGTATATTGAGCTCCTCATAGAAAGCTTCGTCAGGCACATCCACAGCTCCGGCAGCAGCCTTCGCTAAAATGTCCGCTTGCACGTTTTCGGCTCTTGGTATACTCCGAATGGAAATACCCTTGAAATGTGCTTCGATCTTGCGAATTTCTTCCAAGTACTTTGCAAGCTGTGGATGTCGGACTTGAAAACTTTTGTCTACGTGCCCTGCTACTATCTGAGAATCTGTTTTTATAATTATCCTTGTAGCCCCTAGAGCACGTGCTTTCCGGAGTCCCAATAAAATTCCTTCGTACTCCGCTATATTATTGGTAGACTTAAAGTTGAGTCTTGCGGAGTACATTGCTCTTTGTCCTGACGGAGAAATTAATACTGCCCCAATGCCTGCTCCGGATGCTTGGAAAGCCCCATCGGAGTAAATAGTCCAGACTCCGTCATCTGATTTCTCCGGAGTCAACTTCGCAGGTGGAGTCCACTCTGCTACGAAGTCTGCTAGGACTTGAGATTTGATAGCTGTCCTTGCCAGGAAAGATATGCCGAAGGGTGCTAGTTCTACTGCCCACTTTCCAATTCTTCCAGTGGAATCTTTGCTTCGGAGCATATCTCCTAAAGGATACGAAGTTGGTACAATTACATTGTGAGCCAAAAAATAATGTCTTAGCTTCCTCGAAGCCATTATCAGAGCATAAACGAACTTCTCAAGTTCGGAGTATCTTGTCTTCGCTCCTGACAATGCTTCGGATACAAAATAGACAGGATTTTGGACCAACTTCCCATTGATATCAGCTTCTCTGACAAGGACTGCGCTGACTGCTGAGCCTGTGGCTGCAAGATACAGAAGTAGGGTTTCGTCCGCAATAGGCACCGTAAGTGTAGCAAGATTGCTGAGATAATCTTTAATATCTTCGAAGCTTTTCTGACACTCCGGTGTCCATGCAAAATCTTCGGACCCTTTCAAAGCTTTAAAGATTGGCAAGCTCCTCTCCGCAGACCTTGATAAAAACCTGCTAAGTGCGGCCAGACGTCCGGTCAGCTTTTGCACTTGCTTTACATTCTCCGGAGGAGCCATCTTCTGCAGCGCAGTTATTTGAGTAGGGCTAGCTTCAATTCCCCTGCTTGAAACTAAGTACCCTAACAACTTTCCAGCCTTAGCTCCGAATATACATTTTTCGGGGTTAAGGCGGATCCCACATGCCCGAAGGCTATTGAATGTTTCTGCTAAGTCTAGGCTATGTTGGTGCTTTAAAGCACTCTTTATTACAATATCATCCATATAGGCCTCCACATTGCGACCTAGTTGATGACCTAGAGCTTAGCAACTAATCTTGAAAAAGTAGCCCCGGCATTTCTTAGGCCGAAGGGCATTCTTACATAGCAGAAGACTCCCGAAGGAGTTACAAAGCTCGTCTTGATTTCATCTTCGCGCTTCAACCATATTTGATGATAGCCGGAATAGGCGTCAAGGAAGCTTAGTAACTCCGAACCTGCAGTGGAGTCAACTAGTTGATCAATTCGGGGCATGGGGTAGGGGTCACGTGGGCACGCTTTATTCAAAGATGTGAAATCAATGCACATGCGCCACTTTCCGGAGGACTTCTTCCTGACGAAGACTGGGTTTGCTAACCATTCTGTATGGGCCACTTCTCTGATAATCCCAGCCTTCAACAGTTTTTCAACTTCGTCCTTAGCTAGAGCAGCTCTCTCTGCGGACATCTTCCGGAGCCCCTGTCGAACAGGCCGGGCCTTCGGGTTTACAAGCAACCTGTGCTCAATAATATCCCGATCGACTCCGGTGATGTCTTCGTCAGACCAAGCGAAGACATCCAAATTTTCTTCTACGACCTTTTCCAAGGAAGTTGCAACTTCGGGAGGTAAATCTTTACCAAATTGAAAGGTGTATTCTTTACCATCTTGACAATGACCTTCGTTGCAATCTCTCCTTCGGGACTTGGTCTTGGAAATGACTTCTTCGAAGCTTCGGAGGAGGCTGAAAAAATTTCTCCATTATCTTGGACACTGTTTACCTGCCTCGGATCAAGAGGAGGACCATGACCATATTCTGCCCTCCGAGCTATGGCTTGATCTCCGAAGATTGTCAGAACTCCTAACTGTGTGGGCATCTTCATGCACAAGTAGTTGTGATGCGCCACTGCTCCGAACTGATTCAACATGCCTCGCCCAAAGATAACATTATAAGCATACGGGGCATCTACCACATCAAAGATAACTTCCTCAGTTCGGGCTAGTAAACCTTCTCCGAAGGTTACTTCCAGGCCTATCTGGCCAAGTGCATCTAGCGGAGGTCCTACGAAGCCTTGCAGAGGACGAGCCGCTGGGAGGAGATGCTTCCGGGAAATGCATAACTGATCGAAGGCTTGCACAAATATGATATCTGCTGAGCTACCTCCGTCAATTAGCACCCTTCGGACTTCTGTTCCTGCAATATCAGCAGTAATAACCAATGGATCTGCATGCGGGAACTTGATACCAGCTGCATCCTCCGCAGAGAAAGATATTGGAACATGAGACCACTCCGGCATTGCAGCTGCAGATGACGAAGTCCCAATGTGGCCTACTTCTCGAACGTACTCTCTTCGCTGTCTCTTGGACATGCTTCCGAGAGTACCTCCTCCGGAGATAGGGAGAACTACTCTCTTCCCTCTATCTTGCCCTTCTTCTTGCTTAGGAGGTGGCATAACATTGGCCACCGGAGGATGCCTTGCAGCGTCGAAATTTTCTATCCGCGCCACAGCCTGGACCGGCTCCGAGCGCACTGCTGCTGCTGGACTTCGGTCGGTACTACCTCGACCCGAAGTTCTCTCCAAGTATTCTCCCCGAAGGGTAAGAATAGCCTTGCAGGTGTCAGTTGCATGGCTTCGATTCTCTCCATGAATACAGCAAAAAAGGGGCTGGCCCTTACCAGCCGTCTTCCCTGGTGGCCTCCAGCCACCGGACTTGTTCCCCACAGGCTGTGGAACTCTTGGTGCAACTTTCTGCGGAGGTGCAATGTTTAAGACCTCAGAGCGAGGGTGCTTTTGCCCTCTTCTTCTATCATGTTGCACTTCGGGGACTGGTTCTTGCGGCTGAACCGAAGTCTTCACCTCTGCTTTAACTTCTGTCAACACTGTCGCAGTAGCAGTAGTCCTCCGAAGCCAACCTTCTTCCGACTTCGAGTACTCCTCGAAGTACGACATCAACTGTGATACTGTGGTGATGCTCTTCCGATGCAATTTATCCAGAAGGCCTTTATGACTGACGCCTTCCCGAGCCGCATCAACCACCGAAGATGTGGACAGCCCCCGAATTTGCGACTTCGTGTGAGCTAAGCGCTTGAAGTACTGCCTCAATGTTTCTCCGGGGAGCTGTTTCACTTGGAAAAGGCTTCCTGTCGACATGGGGGGCACGAAGGTGCCCTGAAAGTTACTTATGAACTTCTTCTTCAACTGTGACCATGAAGTGATTGATCCTGGTTTTAAAGACCAGAACCATCTCAACGCCACTCCTTGAAGGGCTAACGGGAAGCATTTCGCCATAGTTTCTCTGTCTCCGCCACTAGCTTCAATTGCTAGGGCATAAGAATGCGCAAACTCACTGGGATCTTCGTCTCCGGCATACTTGCTAAGCTTCGAAGCTTTGAACCTCGGATCGAAGCGAACCTTCTGAAGCTCGGGATGCAACGGAGATTCACTGTCGTAAGAGGCGTTCTCCGGGGCTTCGGGATAGTCAAGATCGTCGTCTTCGTGCACTTCGGGGATAGCTGGGGTGGCTTGAGGGTGAAGCCTGTTCGCAGCCTCTTGTCGCCACCTCGCTACCTCGGCTTGAAGATTGGCCATTTGAGTGGCCATGTCTCCAAGGCTATCTTCATCTCCTCCGGAAGGACCTTCCGGGTCTTGAGAACTGGTATGATCAGTTCGAATCGGAATGGAGGGTGGCAGAGTGGCTCCGGGCGGTCGGAGTGTAGAAGGGGTTGGTGGAGAGGTTTCGTATCCTCGAGGGATAGAAGCCCCTTGCGGAGTTTGAGGTGGAGGGAGAGTCGAAGATCCTCCGACTTCGACTGTGTCGAAGGGTATCTCTCCGGAGATCCGAGAGGACCTCCGAGTGGGATTGCGAGGTGCACTCCGCTTAGGAGGCATGATGCAAGAGGTTGGTAGAGAACGAAGTTTTTTGGACTAGGTTCCCCACGGACGGCGCCAACTGTTGGCGTAAAAGATTACGCTAACAGGTTTCTGTAGAAAAGAAACTAACAAACGAAGTGTTTGCGAAGCAAACTGTTCTAAGCCTCCGAAAGGATAATAGCTTAGAATAGTTCGAAAGTGTGTATTGAATCACTTGTAATCGGTCCCTATTACAGGGTGAAATGGGGGGTATTTATAGGCCTAAACATTAAGGAAAAGACCTATTTACCCCTCTATTACAACCGACATTAAGGAAACTATTCGGTTTCCTTAATAGGGCTAAAATGGTAAAAGACTAATCTAATAGGATAGAAGATAAGTCTTCCATCTTAGCTGGCAGAAAAGATCCTGAAGAGCTTTGGTTCGAAGACATACTTCGAACCAATGCCTGTCTTCGGGCTTCGAACCAAGTTCCAGGCCACCTTCGAAGACGACCTTCGGACAATCTTCGAACTGGTTGGCTGTCTTCATGCTGCTTTGGCAATAACCCTGAAGATGAGATATTTTCCCCCAACAAGTTCCTTCATGCTCCTACTACAGTTCACTGGACAGCAGTAAAAAGGATACTCAGATGCATCAAGCACAGTACTCAGCTCGGGTTAAAGATAAGGAGATCAAAATCAACACAAGTAAGTGGCTACTCAGATGCTGATTGGGCAGGCAGCATAGATGATAGAAAATCTACAGGAGGTTTTGCTGTCTTCCTAGGAGATAATCTAGTGTCATGGACAACAAGAAAACAAGCCACAGTTTCGAGATCAAGTACAGAATCTGAGTACAAAGCTTTGGCCAATGCTACAGCAGAAATTATGTCGATACAAACTTTGTTAGCAGAATTAAACATATCAAGTCCTACTGCAGCAAAGTTATGGTGTGATAATCTAGGTGCTAAGTATCTATCCTCTAACCCTGTTTTTCATGCCAGGACAAAACATATTGAGGTAGATTATCATTTTGTTCGGAAAAGAGTTCAACAAAAATTACTAGAAGTTGATTTTGTTCCTACAGGAGATCAAGTGGCAGATGGCTTCACCAAGGCTCTTCCTGTTCGACAATTAGAGAATTTTAAGTTTAATCTCAATCTTGATAAGTTGTGATTAAGGGGGAGTATTAGATAAGTCTTTGAGAAACCAAGGGTGGTTTCGGTGTTTGTGATGAGTGATTGACTGGATTATTTACCCTCTGTTCGAAGGGTACCTCCGGAGGGGCTTCGGAGGTGGTACCTCCGAAGGGTGTTCGGAGGTGTGTCACCGGAGTGTGTTCGGTGTTTGCTTGCTGCAGCTGTGCAGCGGAGTGTACCTGTCGGAGGGGTCCGACAGTACGCGATGACTGGGTTCGTACCGATGGGTTCGGTACTTTGGGCGGTACACCGGAGTGTGTGCCGGAGGTTGTTAACCCGGAGAGGTCTCCGGAGTACTGGATACACTTGTTTGCTTGTCTGTGGTGCGCAGGGACTTCGGAGGCGACGGACAGGGTTCGAGCCAGGTGAACTTGGGTCAAGCGGGTGGTTTGATGCCAAGGGAGCAGGGAGCTTCGTCACGGTGGCTGCGAAGGTGGTCCGGGTCGGTCCTCAGGTCGAGGCGTGCCAGGTGAAGGCAGAGAGTGCGGAGCGTGGCTCTGGCTGAAGGTACTCCGAGACAAAGTCCTCGGAGGTGAGGCACTTCGAAGGTACTCCAAATGGAGTGACTTCGGAGTTGGTGGACCAAGTCCTCTGCGGAGGCAAGGAGTTCGAAGTGTGCTCCGGAGGGAGACACTCGAAGATGGCCCAACGAAGGTCTCAGAAGTCGAGGTGCATCGAAGGCATGGTCCGGGTGAGGCTCGTCGTGGAGTGTGCTCGGGGAGAGGCACTGCGACGGAGTGCTCATGGAATGCTTCATGCGAAGGCCTTGGACGAAGGAGGGACTTCGAAGGGTGGTACTCCGAAGGTGGGCTTCGGAGTGAGGTTGACTTGAGGTGCTTCGGCCATGCATGGCTTCGGTACACGGACTGACGGTGTTCGAGCTCGGAGTAGCTGCGAAGCCGTGGTGATCCACTCCGGAGGTGGTGGTGCGAAGGCCCAAGGGCTTTGACGGCTTCGGCTCAAAACCGTCACTGTATCGAAGGTCTTCTTCGGCGGAGCGAAGGCCAACAGGCTGCAGGCTTCTCGCCGAAGCTTCCGCACCCCTCGCGTGCGAAGGGAGGTTCCAGAAGTCAACTCTGTAAAGGCTGACACTGTCTGTTCTGAAAAAGGCTGACACTGTCCCCTCTGCAGCTGACAGAGAAGCCTCCAAAATAAAGGTGGACTACCTTTTGTACCCCTTAGTTCTGTAGAGACAAATCTGTTGTAAACCCTAGGGGTAAAGTAGTCACTTCCTTAGGATGAAGCCGTGGGCTATAAATATGGGGGCTCGGTAGGTAACATTTAACCCTTTGAGCATTCACTGTTGAGCTCCTGTAGACAGACCTCGCTGTATTCATTCTGAGTTCAATACATTTTGTGTTCCTTGTTCAAGCGGCGAAGCCCTGCTTCTTTGTGCTTTTGCTTGAGCTCGTATTGCATACCTCGCTAGTTTTAGTTCACCGAAGCCTGTCTTGGCGAAGGGTGTTTTTATCGCGAAGTGTGCTTTACAGTGTGCTGTCGCTCTGTGTAACTCGAGGCAAGACCTCGCTGCTTACTAGCGAAGCCCTGTTCTTTTCCCGTAGTGCTTCTTGTGTCGAAGCCCTTAGCGTGGTCCGTTTTGTGTGCGTGTAGACCTTCGCGTACGAAGCCCAGCACCAGTTGCTGTCGCTAAGTATTTGGTCGAAGTCCTCAGAGGGCTGTCCACTCTTGCGAAGGGTGAAGTGCGAAGCCTGCTCGAAGCACCCTGTGTGCGGAGCCTGCACTGACTTAGCAGAGTAGACTTTCGAGGGTTGTAAGTGGAGCGAAGTCTTCTTGGCTTCGAACTTTTGCTCCTCCGAAGCCTGTGTTCGAAGGTGTCGAAGTACCTCCGAACCAGATCTTCGAAGGTAGTGTTCAAAGCCTGTTCCGCAGAAGACAGAACCGAACCGAAGGCTAAGTTTTTAGCCCGAAATTTTAAAAGCTCCCATTCACCCCCCCTCTGGTCGCCGTTTCCGGTCCAACAATTGGTATCAGAGCAGGTTAAGATCACCAGTTGACCTTAACCGGTTTTGTGATCTTTTGGCGACATGGATAGAGGCAGTAAAATTCCTCTGTTCGATGGGACAGATTTTGCATACTGGAAGGTGCGCATGGAGGCTTACTTGTTAAGCCAAGGAAATGCAATTTGGGAGATTGTGGACTCACAATACTCCATCCCTGATACCCGCACCACTCAAACCGAAAAAGATCAGTATATTGCCAACTCGAAGGCAAGGAACATACTGTTCATTGGTTTGAGTCGGAGTGAGTTTGATAGGGTGCAGCACCTTAGGACTGCTAGGGAGATTTGGACAACCCTCACTGTCTTTCATGAGGGCTCTGCTCAGATTAAGGCCAGGCGCCAAAGCACCTACAATCAACAGTATCAGCTGTTTGTGCAGGCACCGGGTGAATCTGTAGATGCCATGTTCTCTCGCTTTGACGCGATAGTGAGTAACTTGCGCTCCAACGGGACGCTTGCTTACAGTGATCATGATAGGGCTATCAAGCTTCTCTATGCTCTTGACCGTAGCATATGGGAAGTGAAGATATCCAGCATTGAGGAGTCCACAGGCTATGACACTCTAACCTGTGATGAACTCTTTAGCAAGCTGAAGTCCACAGAGATTGCCAAGGCATCTCTTGCAGTGCACAGAAGCTCTTTGCCACAGCCATTGGCATTGGTTTCTAGCACTAGCCGTGGCACCACTGCAGAACCAAGCACATCAGGCACTTGTGTTCTAGCAGATGGTTTTGCTTTGTCCTCCCTGGTCTCCGTCACAAAGGAGCAGGTGGATACTCTAGCAGATGATGAGCTTGCTCTCATTGCCCGGAGGTTCACCCGCTTTCATCATGAGAGACGGGATCAGAGGAGAAGTGGTTTTAGTGGCTGCTATGAATGTGGCGACACCTCTCACATTAAGGCCAATTGCCCCAAGGTCAAGAAGAGAGATGAGAGTGACCGCCCCAAATTCCACAAAAAGAGAGGAAGCCCTTTGTGAAGGGCAAGCGCGGCAAGATGGCTAAGAAAGTAGCCAAGGCCGCTTCCAGAGCCTTTGTTGCTGCTCTCAGCGACATCGACACTTCCTCAACTGAGGAGTCGAGCTCTGAGGAGGAGGAGTCCCCAAGGAAGGAGGACAAGAAGGACAAGAAGGGACGTGACTTCACCGGCCTTTGCTTCATGGCCGACAGCGATCACAGCGGCGATGAGCTTGACTCATCTGAGGTAAACCTATCATCTGACCAGCTTCTAATTAAATTAGATGAGCTGAATGAAGTTGTGCTAGGTCAGGATAGATTGCTTGTGCAAGCCGCTAGAGAAAGAAAAGACCTTAGACTTAGGCTAGAATCTGTATCTACTGAATATGCCTTGCTTAAGTCTAAATATGATGATGCTGATTGTGAATCATGTTCTGTTGTCATGAGTGAGCTTGCTCAGTTGCGCTCTGTACATGCTCAAACTCTCTCTGAGCTTGAGACTGCACAGAAGCAGCTTTTGGAGGTGGATTCTAGACCTCATGATGTTATTGATTGCATGAACTGCTGTTTATTACGCGATAGCATTAATTTACGTGATAAGCATGTTCATGATTTAGAGGCTAGATTGGAGAGGGCCGGTAGTTCTAAGGATGTGCAACCTGTTTGTGACACTTGCATTACCCTTAAGGACCAGCTAGGCACTGTTAGAGAGCGGGCTGAAAACCTCATGTCCGAAAATGAATACCTTCTTTCTGTGGTAAATAAATGCACTGAGGGGAAGGGTAGGATGGATTTGCTCTTGGCCAAGACCAAGTTGTGTGCTGACAGAGCCGGGGTAGCTCTAGGTTTGGGTTTTGAGAGGATAGCTTCAGACAGTAAGACCAAAACTGTTTTCACCTCTCCCACCACCCTAGAGAAAGAGAGAGCTCTGTTGGACACCCCATCAGCCAAAAAGCCTACCCATCCACCAAAGAAAACCACTCCTCCTGCCAAGAAAAATCCTCCCAAGAAAGCCACTCAGAAGAAACCCAAGGAGCCTGTGAGAGTTGCTCCTATGACCCATGAGAGTGCCCCCAGGAGAGTGTTTCACTGTTCTTATTGTCAGCGGGCGGGTCATTTGATTGGTTTCTGTTTCCGTCGCATCAAGAATGAGCGACGTGCACAGGCGATGAGCTATCAGGACATGCATTACCCATCTTTAGGTATGCATGAGTCTGAGTTTTACTCTCGTCCTGTTTTTGAGGCTCCTCGTGCTTCTCGGAGAGGTTTTGCTCCTCGAGGTGTTCACCATGTTCCATATGGTGGTAGACCTCGAGCGAGTAGCTTTGTACCTCGTCAGAGTAGGAGACCTCGACATGCTTTGCGTTCTTTGCATGTAGGTAGACCTCGCACTTTGCATCATTCTGATTTTTATGTGCGTAGACCGTCTACTTTTACTGTGCCTACTACTCGTGTCACTCAGTGCTGGATGCCTCGTCATTATTTTACTCACCCCAGCACTGAGCGATCGAGGCGTTCTTATCATGTGTAGGCGACAGGTCGAGGCTTGGAGGGCACGTGGATCATGGACTCCGGTTGTTCGCGCCACATGACCGGAGATGCAGCTTGGTTCTCCAGCCTCACCACAACCAAGCAAAGGGAACATATCACCTTCGGAAACAATCGAAGGAGTAGAGTGAAAGGTAAAGGTGTGGTAAGAATTAATTCGAACTTCACTCTCAAAGATGTTGCTTTGGTTGAGAACCTGGGATACAATTTGCTGTCTGTATCTCAGTTGCTTGATGAGGGCTTCGAAGTGTGATTTCATCGCGATACTTCGCAAGTGCTCAATTCTGATGGCGTTGTGGTGTGTAAGATCTTTAGGATTGGGAGAGTTTTTGGAGCTGATTTTTCAGAGTCGTCTGGCTCTTCTCATTGTCTTGTTGCACATTCGACTTCTGAGCTTTGGAAGTGGCATAGGAGACTAGGGCATATGAGCTTTGAGTTGCTCGCTCGTTTGAGCGCCCTAGGCTTGATCCGAGGATTGCCTAAGCTCAAGTTTGAGAAGAATTTAGTTTGCGCTCCTTGTCGACATGGAAAAATGATTGCCGCTTCGCATTCGCCAGTCACCACAGTGATGACTGAACAGCCCGGAGAACTTCTCCACATGGACACTGTAGGTCCTTCTCGGGTTAGTTCTTTAGGCGGCAAGTGGTATGTACTTGTTATTGTCGACGATTACTCTCGCTACTCTTGGGTCTTCTTTCTTGCCAGCAAGGATGAAGTGTTTTCACACTTTCGGAGCTTGGCTTTGAGACTGTTCACTGAACTCCCTGGTGCATTAAAATTCATTCGAAGCGATAATGGCACCGAGTTCAAAAATAGTCTCTTTGTTGACTTTTGCATGGAGCATGGCATAGAACATCAATTCTCTGCTCCGCGGGTTCCTCAACAGAACGGTGTTGTTGAGAGGAAAAACCGCACCTTGGTTGAGATGGCTAGGACGATGCTTGATGAGCATAGGACTCCTAGAAAATTCTGGGCTGAGGCCATGAACACTGCTTGTTACATCTCAAACCGAATTTTCTTGCGCTCAATTTTAAATTTGACATCTTATGAGCTGCGTTTTGGGAGACAGCCCAAGGTTACTCATCTTCGAGTTTTTGGCTGTCGCTGTTTCATCCTAAAACGTGGAATCTTGGATAAATTTGAGTCGCGATCTTCTGATGGGATCTTTTTGGGTTATACTACTCATGGTCATTCTTATCGTGTTTATAATTTAGAGACTAACACTGTCATCGAGTCATGTGATGTGACTTTTGATGAATCAACCCCCTCTGTTAGTTCTGCTCTTGAACAGGCAAATGAACACGACATGGAACAGACCTTATTCGAAGACGAAGATCCCGGAGAATTCGAGGATGATCCCCTACTACCCTCGACATCAACCCCAGAAGCTGACCCCGCTTCTACTACTTCGGCACAAGGTCCCGAAGCGACTACCTCGACATCGGTCATCGTGGACCACTCCAACGCACAAGTTGAGGGGGAGACTGCATCCCGCCGCGAGGCTCCACATCATGTCCAAAGGATGCATCCTCCCGAGCAGATCATTGGTGAGCTTGATCAAAGGGTAACACGTTCTCACGCTCATTTCACTAATGCTGCTTTTGTTGCTTCTTTCGAGCCTTTAGATGTTAGTCATGCACTTTCTGATTCTAGTTGGATCAATGCCATGCATGAAGAGCTTGAGAATTTTGAAAGAAACCAAGTCTGGACTTTAGTTGATCCTCCACCTAATGTTCATTTCATAGGAACAAAATGGATTTTCAAAAATAAACAAGGGGAGGATGGAACAATTGTTAGAAATAAGGCTAGACTTGTAGCTCAGGGTTTTTCTCAACTAGAAGGGATTGATTTTACTGAAACTTTTGCACCTGTTGCTCGCCTTGAGGCCATTAGGATTTTGCTTGCCTTTGCGACATCCCGGGGATTCAAACTCTATCAAATGGATGTCAAAAGTGCTTTTCTTAATGGCTTCATAGGTGAAGAGGTTTATGTAAAACAACCCCCTGGTTTTGAAAACCCCAAGTACCCACATAAAGTCCTTAAACTTCATAAGGCTCTTTATGGACTCAAGCAGGCCCCTCGGGCTTGGTATGATAGACTTAAGTCTTTTCTGCTTGAGCGAGGGTATTTGATGGGCTCTGTTGATAAAACTTTGTTTACTCTCAAGCATGGCAAAGATTTCCTCCTAGTTCAGATTTATGTGGATGATATCATCTTTGGTGGCTCTTCTCATGCTTTAGTTGCCGAGTTTGCAGATACCATGAGCAGGGAGTTTGAAATGTCAATGATGGGTGAACTCACCTTTTTCCTTGGTTTGCAAATCAAGCAAAGCAAACAAGGTACTTTTGTCCACCAGACAAAGTACACCAAGGACCTGCTCAAGAAATTCGACATGTCCGATGCGAAGCCCCTCGCCACTCCAATGGCTACATCTGTAGCATTGGACCCTGACGAAGATGGAGAAGCCGTAGATCAGAAGGAGTTCCGAAGCATGATCGGCTCCCTCCTCTATTTGACTGCCACGAGGCCGGACATACACTTCGCAGTATGTCTGTGCGCTCGTTTTCAGGCTTCACCACGAGCTTCGCACCGCCAAGCGATTAAGCGCATTCTAAGGTATCTCAAACACACCCTTGAATTTGGCATATGGTACTCATCATCTTCATCTTTATGTCTTAGAGGTTATTCAGATGCGGATTTTGCTGGGTGTAGAATTGATAGGAAGAGTACCTCTGGTACTTGTCATTTTCTGGGTACGTCTCTGGTTTGCTGGTCTTCCCGCAAACAGTCTAGTGTTGCACAATCGACGGCTGAGGCCGAATATGTTGCTGCAGCTAGCTGTTGCTCTCAGATTTTGTGGATGGTTTCCACTTTGCGGGATTTCGGGTTAGATTATAAGAGTGTTCCACTTTTCTGTGATAACACTAGTGCTATTTGTATTGCAAACAACCCGGTTCAGCACTCCAGAACCAAACACATTGATGTACGGTATCATTTTCTCAGAGATCACAATGAGAAGGGTGATATTGAACTTCAATATGTTGATACCCAACACCAGCTTGCCGACATTTTTACAAAACCCCTTGATGCATCTCGATTTGCTTACTTGCGTGGGGAACTTGGCATTTGTCACCCTTACGGCATTTTGTGAGGGGGAGCTGATTTTAATTGTCTTGCATATGCTCATTATGTGTGGAATTGCACTTACATCTTTTGCTATTATATGCCTGCTTTTAATTCAAAGAAATCATGACAGCTCAGCTCTATGAAATATGTCTGGAACATTGATTGTGCATGATGTTTTATTTTCTAAAAATCAAAACTTGCTCACCGCATAATCTTGTATCTAGCTTGTTTTGGGTGGACTGCTTTTAGCTATCTTTTATCTACTTGACAGCAAGACACTGTTCCTTGGATGCTAAAATTTGCAACTTGAAAAATTGTGTTCTTTATTCATGGATATTCACCAAAATATTTCATTTATCTGAATCAAAATCAAAAATCCATGATTTGTCTGGTTTAAATAAAAAGATCCAGGAGGGTTTGTTTGTCGCACTACTCTATTCTAGACTGCTTACCATTGCACTTTGGTCTGAACTGGGATAGTATAGTGTATGCCAAAATCACCGCCTTAAGCTTCAGATGGCTTTCATGCCTAGGCTTGGCTTGATTGGAAAGTATAAGGTGGACAAACAAATAACCCCTGGCATTAAGAAAAAGAACAACAAAATTAATTGCTCTTCAAGTTTGCTTTCACAGCTCCTTTTGAACAAGACTTGTCTGTCTAGGGTAGAATTTGGTAGCTTTGCGCAGTCCTTGCCTTTACATGTCTAGCTGCTATGATTAAGTGGTGATGCTTTTATCTTAAAATGACAAAATCACATGCCATCATCTTGTTTCACAGATTGTTAAATTGAGCTGAGCACATGATCATCTGTGTTAATTTTGGCATATTTTTGCATTATATGTCCTTGCAATTCTATTCATTTCGAAGCTTTGCATCTTTTGAATGCCCCTTGATGCTTGCATTGCCAAAGGGGGAGAAATTCCGGAGAGATTTGCTATGTTCTCTGCCGCAAGAAGGCATCATTTCGAAGAAGGGGGAGATTTTTGACATAAAGGGGGAGAAAAATTTGCTCAACTCAGGGGGAGTTTTTATCCAAAGGGAGTTTTGCCGAAGGGGCTTTTACTCTTCTACAAAGGGGGAGAAAATTTCTTTTATCAAGTGACATGCTTTGGCTCTTTTCTGAGTTTTTATGGTCACTTGTGTGCTGAAATTTTTTTAAATTTTCTTGAACTTGGATTTGGTTGTCAATGCACTCATCAAGGGGGAGATTGAGAAACCAAGGGTGGTTTCGGTGTTTGTGATGAGTGATTGACTGGATTATTTACCCTCTGTTCGAAGGGTACCTCCGGAGGGGCTTCGGAGGTGGTACCTCCGAAGGGTGTTCGGAGGTGTGTCACCGGAGTGTGTTCGGTGTTTGCTTGCTGCAGCTGTGCAGCGGAGTGTACCTGTCGGAGGGGTCCGACAGTACGCGATGACTGGGTTCGTACCGATGGGTTCGGTACTTTGGGCGGTACACCGGAGTGTGTGCCGGAGGTTGTTAACCCGGAGAGGTCTCCGGAGTACTGGATACACTTGTTTGCTTGTCTGTGGTGCGCAGGGACTTCGGAGGCGACGGACAGGGTTCGAGCCAGGTGAACTTGGGTCAAGCGGGTGGTTTGATGCCAAGGGAGCAGGGAGCTTCGTCACGGTGGCTGCGAAGGTGGTCCGGGTCGGTCCTCAGGTCGAGGCGTGCCAGGTGAAGGCAGAGAGTGCGGAGCGTGGCTCCGGCTGAAGGTACTCCGAGACAAAGTCCTCGGAGGTGAGGCACTTCGAAGGTACTCCAAATGGAGTGACTTCGGAGTTGGTGGACCAAGTCCTCTGCGGAGGCAAGGAGTTCGAAGTGTGCTCCGGAGGGAGACACTCGAAGATGGCCCAACGAAGGTCTCAGAAGTCGAGGTGCATCGAAGGCATGGTCCGGGTGAGGCTCGTCGTGGAGTGTGCTCGGGGAGAGGCACTGCGACGGAGTGCTCATGGAATGCTTCATGCGAAGGCCTTGGACGAAGGAGGGACTTCGAAGGGTGGTACTCCGAAGGTGGGCTTCGGAGTGAGGTTGACTTGAGGTGCTTCGGCCATGCATGGCTTCGGTACACGGACTGACGGTGTTCGAGCTCGGAGTAGCTGCGAAGCCGTGGTGATCCACTCCGGAGGTGGTGGTGCGAAGGCCCAAGGGCTTTGACGGCTTCGGCTCAAAACCGTCACTGTATCGAAGGTCTTCTTCGGCGGAGCGAAGGCCAACAGGCTGCAGGCTTCTCGCCGAAGCTTCCGCACCCCTCGCGTGCGAAGGGAGGTTCCAGAAGTCAACTCTGTAAAGGCTGACACTGTCTGTTCTGAAAAAGGCTGACACTGTCCCCTCTGCAGCTGACAGAGAAGCCTCCAAAATAAAGGTGGACTACCTTTTGTACCCCTTAGTTCTGTAGAGACAAATCTGTTGTAAACCCTAGGGGTAAAGTAGTCACTTCCTTAGGATGAAGCCGTGGGCTATAAATATGGGGGCTCGGTAGGTAACATTTAACACTTTGAGCATTCACCGTTGAGCTCCTGTAGACAGACCTCGCTGTATTCATTCTGAGTTCAATACATTTTGTGTTCCTTGTTCAAGCGGCGAAGCCCTGCTTCTTTGTGCTTTTGCTTGAGCTCGTATTGCATACCTCGCTAGTTTTAGTTCACCGAAGCCTGTCTTGGCGAAGGGTGTTTTTATCGCGAAGTGTGCTTTACAGTGTGCTGTCGCTCTGTGTAACTCGAGGCAAGACCTCGCTGCTTACTAGCGAAGCCCTGTTCTTTTCCCGTAGTGCTTCTTGTGTCGAAGCCCTTAGCGTGGTCCGTTTTGTGTGCGTGTAGACCTTCGCGTACGAAGCCCAGCACCAGTTGCTGTCGCTAAGTATTTGGTCGAAGTCCTCAGAGGGCTGTCCACTCTTGCGAAGGGTGAAGTGCGAAGCCTGCTCGAAGCACCCTGTGTGCGGAGCCTGCACTGACTTAGCAGAGTAGACTTTCGAGGGTTGTAAGTGGAGCGAAGTCTTCTTGGCTTCGAACTTTTGCTCCTCCGAAGCCTGTGTTCGAAGGTGTCGAAGTACCTCTGAACCAGATCTTCGAAGGTAGTGTTCAAAGCCTGTTCCGCAGAAGACAGAACCGAACCGAAGGCTAAGTTTTTAGCCCGAAATTTTAAAAGCTCCCATTCACCCCCCCTCTGGTCGCCGTTTCCGGTCCAACAGTCTTAGTATTATCTTATCAACCAGAGACTTCACGAGATCAGGATCAGATCAAGTAGTTAGGCTGTTAGCTAGATTGATCATTATCATTGTAATCCCTTTTCTGTTTCCTTTCTGATCTCATGGACTGTTTCATGGTTGTTGTATACGCCACGGACGCCGGCTGTTGGCTCCAGATATAAATACATGTGCAGGCCGAGGTCAAGGCACTGCTTCCCGCATCTCTGAAAACTTCACACTACGATCACACGTGAATACATTATATATTTTTTTATTTCTAAAAAAATCAATGGATCAAGTTAAGTATAACACTTTTGCAACTTTCTAAGGCTATGTAGCTAGTGCACCTAAGAAGTTTATGCATTTTTTATACGAACCATTTACATATCTAAATATATTTTTTTAATGACATATCCGAGTAGCTAGTGTGCATACTCAGTCGGTCCCAAATACAAAAATTTAGTATTGAAGAAATAGTATTTTTATCCTTAAAGTATTCAGAGAATATTATAGGATATTATAGTTTTTATATCTTATTGATAATACATGAGCCTAAAGGAGGTTGTTACATTTTAGGCTACAAGGAAAATATATGTGAAATATTTATACGTACATACAAATTCAATACGGTTGCATGTACGATTTTAGAGCATCTTACATCGAACTTGTTATTCCCCTAAAATAACAAATATGGTCTAAAAAAATATTTTTATTGTATTTGTTACTTGACTTTTTATTTTAGGGGCTCTCTATTCTTCTATCCACATTTGCTACATCTAGCAAGTCAATCAAACTTGTTATTCCATTGAGTGTTGAGCTTGTTTAATTATTTTTATTTTTTGTATATATATATAAATTAATAAAATATAATTACATTCAAATAGAAAACCACATTTAATAAGTACATTAGAGTGAATAGCAAAATAATAAGTAAATTTGAATATAAAGGCCTACTATTGTTATGAATAATAAGTCGAAAACAAAGATATTCTTAGGGGGTGTTTGGTTACAAGGGCTAAATTTTAGCTCCTGTCACATCCAATGTTTAGATACTATTTTGGAGTATTAAATATAGATTATTTACAAAACCTATTCATATTCGGTGGATTATTTACGAGACGAATCTAATGAGCATAATTATGTCATTGTTTGACAATGTGATGCTACAATAAATATTTGTTAATTATGGATTAATTAGATTTAATAAATTAGTCTCGTGAATTATCCTCCGATTTTGCAATTATTTTTATAATTAGTTCACGTTTAATTCTTTAAATTAATGTCTAAACATTTAATATGACGCGAATTAAAATTTAACGCCTCATCTAAACACCTCCGAACGGTGTGCGGTTCCGCCAGTGGTAACCCTATAGGCAGCCATAAGGGCCCACCACTTGTATCATTCTTGTATGCTTTTGTTGTCGATCGAGATGGGTACAAAGTTAAAGGTGATACACTTTCCAATCTGGACTGATTGGAGCATCCCTGCTACGACTGTCACCCTCATGGTTGACCTACCTCCCTTCTCATCCATCCCTACGTATTTTCATACTCCTTGGACTCCTTTTCATTCTAATAAATATTCACTCATGTTAAGGGGCTTTGCTCTCCTAACACACTTTTTAGTTGTTTTATTGATTGAACGTACTGTGGTAAGATTCTTTTTCAGTCACGTACGTTAATAACTTAAAAAATATGACAAGATTCTTTTATACTTACTCCGGTATGACAAAAATTTGAGGGCTTGTTTGAGGGCGACAAAAATTTGCCTAGTCTCAACTAAAGAATTTGCCATTGTGGCTTGCCACAATCTGTGTGGGGATGTTGTGGCATGCAAAATAAGTGTCACAGTTTTACTACAAACAAGTTTAACATCACAGTTTTCTGAGGTGTGGCTAGCCTAACTTTAGCCGTGAACTAAACAACCACTAAAGTAGTAGCGGCAAGCCTCAATTTAGACTCGGCAAAACGTAGTCAGCAACCAAATATGACCTATCTCAACTTAGGTAAATGTGGTATTTTTTATTGATAAACGGTGGCTACCAACCAAACGGTCCCTAAATCACAACCACAGTTTTTTAGGTAATGTCTTATCTTACCGTATCAATAAGACATGTTTACGTTTTTTGGTATGTTTGGTACAACTTTAACTTCAAGATTTATATTAGATTTAATATTTGTACGATATAATAAAATAGTTTAATTTTTTATGAAAGTATAAAATAAAAACTAAATTGATGAACTAAATACTTTTAATTTATGGGGAAAATTTGGATCCCAAACTGCGCAAAACTGAACCTTAATTTTCAGTCAAGGGCGAGTGAGTACTGAGTAGCACCTTAGCTGACATGGCATTACATCACACTTGTGTCAAAGCCTGAGACTTGCTAAAAAAATAAAAAAAGCTGGAGTATGTGAAACGAAAGCCTGAACTGAACACTGGCAGTGCACCACTCCTCCCTGTGCTAGCTAGCTAGGGCATTTGTAGCTGATGCACAAGGCCCTTGTGTGCACTCACGAGGATGCAGTGTTGGGTCAATGAACGGGCATTCAGTGACCAGTACTTGTGATACCATACACTTGTACCGTTGTACGTACCAATGCAATACTGGATGTCTGTATGCAGTACAGTTTTAAATTTGTTTCTGAAATAGGCTGCAGGCAGTGCTGCTGCTGCTGCTGAATGCTGATCATATCGTGATATATGACCGACGAGCAGAGATACAGATACTGCATTTATGCAACTGATGAATATCATTCATTGCTGTTGCTGTACGCCCGTATATACATCTAATCGGAGATCGACTGTTAATTTTACACAATCTGAAAAGATAACATGGATGATAAGTGATCAGTGAGGGCGATTCCATTTTTCTAAACGATATCACATATCCGGTTTGCACATTAGACCTAGCCGGATCTCTTAAAGCCGAAGATTATCTCTAATACTACTTGTCGGAGCTTAACTAGGTCGAATAATGTCCGGTCATTCACAGCCTTACAGGTGTAATTACGGTCCCAATTTAAGTTTTGGGTTATTTTATGGTACTGGAGGAGGTATCCTGACACGTGAGATAGTATCAAAATTAACACTAAAAAATATGGTATCTCTTGGTACTTTCTTAAGGACCGTAAAATTTCTCTTAAATTTTATGTTTACTTAGCAAAAGGTTAGCTTAATAGGTAAGAATTATCCTACACTCTTCGTTCCATACAATCTAGTATTGAACGAGGCATTTAATAGTACAACTGTTTAGATTAGTTGTATTGTGAAATATTCGATTTGGTATTAAACTAAAGTAACTTAATTTTAGATTGTTTTCTCATATTTCTCGATCATCAATACTCGATATAAGACTAAACCGATCTAGGGCGGAGAGAGAGAGGAAGCTGAAATTATTATGGACAAGATTACAAAGGAATTCATCAACAAGCAATCATATCTATTGCAAATTTTACTGATGAGGCGTACGTGGGGCGTAGTTAGGGTCTGTTTGGTTTGGAGATGAGGATGAATAGAATGATCTTATCAATGGATTTAGGGATAGAATGATATGTGTGAGGTGTTTGGTTGAATGGATGGTATGAGACAATTTTTTGTTTGGTTAGATGTATATAACTTGATGAGATAAGTTTAAATTTTGTGAGACCCATTTGTCAAATATATTATATATTTTTAACAAAGATATAATCATATGAGATCTTATTTTATAGATTAAGTTGTAATCAATACAATGATGTGATTAGATCATAAATTGGTCAAATGATTCGGGAGTAAAAATTATTTGAATATTTACAAATGAAAAATTAAATGCGTAATAACTAATTAGGAGACGACGCGTCATTTCTCTCGATGACTATCTCATTCATTTTCGCTCTCCAACCAAACAACTAACGGGATGAAAATAACCTTATCCCATTCAACGATATCTCGAAACAAACGGAACTTACGGACAGGCCACAGCTTGTCTCGGGTGCAGAAACGCAGCAGCAGAAGCCGCTAGCCAGTGAAGTGAGCTGCTCAGCTCTCAGCCAATATTGGTTCGGCGGCACGCAGTGCCACTGTGGTCGTGCAGCCGCTAGCTAGCTATCCTAACGGTTCAGACGAACAGTTGTGGATTGCCATGAACACGGGGAGTAGCAGCTAGCGTACTGTTCGTTCTGAAGAAACCATGCATTTTGGTAGCAAGCAAGAGCAGCCGCATGCGTGCTGCGTGCATGGCTCATATATGGCTGGGGCTTGACACTGCATACAACGTGTGTAGTACCACATTGGTAAGGCTTAGATAGCTTACATCGGAGAGGCAGCAGGCAGCTGCTGCATGCGTTGGATGGATCATGGATGAGACGAGCTGAGGCTGCAAAACGAGGTGGAACAAGATGGCAAGTGGTGACGAGCAAGGGGAGGAGGGACCAAGGGAAGGAAGGAGACGACGCCCTTTCCGCCATGAAAACAGGATCGAGGACGAGCATGTTGCATCGGCATTGGTGATGCATGTGTAGATAGATCTGTGCATGAGAGCCGAGTGAAGACAGCGGCAGAAAGCTAGCCGGGGCAGGCTAGGGGTCCAGTGCAGTGCAGTGCGCAAAAGCGACCTCAGCTACCTACTGCTACTGCATACTGCTGTCTTCTTCTCCATATCCTCTTGTTATGTGTACGAGCCTCTCTCTCACACACACACTCAGATCTCAATCTCTCGTTCGTGTGCGGATCAAATTTCATTCCAGTCACCGTGCCGATTTAGGGGGTGTTTCGATGGGTCTAAAATTTTTTATCCTCTGTCACATCAAATGTTTAAATATTATTTTGGAGTATTAAATATAGAATATTTACAAAACTCATTCATAATCGAATAATTATTCACGAGACAAATCAAATGAGTCTAATTACACCATGATTTGACAATGTGATGCTACAGTAAACATTTGCTAATTATGGATTAATTAGACTTAAAAAATTCGTCTCCTGATTTAGTCTCTGATTCTATAATTATTTTTATAATTAGTTAAAGTTTAGTCCTTCAAATTAATGTCGAAACATCCGATATGACATGGGCTGAAATTTAGCCCCTAGATCCAAACACCCCCTTAGTTCTTACTACCAAATGTTTCGATCCAGACGATTTGGTGTACCGTTCTAGAGTTTAATAAAATAATATGAATACATTTAATATATATATTAATATAATTAAATATTATATATTTTAATACATTAATATCTTAAATATAATGTATAGTCTAAGTACAATATAATATATAACTTAATATATAATACAAATAGTACGTAACACATATTTAAAAAATCAAAAAAAATTGACTGGAATGACCAGTATGTACTAGTATCAACCGGTATTAAAGTCAAAATAGTATGTCACTTAATACGTGCTGATTTAAATGATGAAATGCTATATCCCGATTATTCCGGATGGCACCGAAATAGAATTGATAAGCCTAGTTCGTATTGAAGATCAATCAAACAACCGATGAGCAACCGTTATCATATCGTTTAGGTTTCTTTGGATTATCAGGTTTTAATTAATTAGGACCAATCCTTTGTCTCAAGTTTAGGCTACGGTGCGACGGTAATAGTGGATTTTTCAAGAGTTTACCCCTTCTCAACTCTCGTCTAAACACGCTTAAGTATCTTATGTCATCCTATCATCAAAAATAAAATTGTGGTTACTAGACCAATAACTATCTATTTTGTGTTAATCGGCAATCAGCTATTAGTGATGACATATTTAAGGGCGCATTTGGTTCCATGGGCTAAAGTTTAATCCGTATCACATCAGATGTTTGTATATCAATTCGGAGAATTAAAAGTATACTAATTATAAAAATAATTACAGAATCAGATGATTATTCACGATACGAAATTATTAAGCCTAATTAACCTGTGATTAGCAAATGTTTACGATAGCATCACATGGTTAAATCATAATGTAATTAGTCTAATTAGATTTGTCTATATTTAATATTCTAAAATAACATTACAAACTTTTGAACTAAAGTTGAAACCACTGTGCTGCCACTGGCTTTGTAAAGTGTGCTCGGAATTGCAGCTAAAATGGTGAGACGGAGACACGCACGCAGAGCAGTCTCAGGGTCCCTTTGGTTGGGCTTCCGGAAGCAGCTTTTGCTTCCTGGAAGCCAAAAGCCAAACCAAAGGGTATATTTCTACCCAGCGGCTTTTAGTAAAAGCAGCTTTTGGTGCAGTGTAAATGTGAAAGCTCCTCCAGACCCGCTTTCTGCGGCTTTTGGCTTTTGGCTTCGCAACCATACAAAATTTCATAAATTGACATTTCAAATTTCATACAACCATACAAAATTTTATAAATTGACATTTCAAATTTCATACAACCATACAAAATTCTATAAATTGACATTTCAAATTTCATACAACCATACAAAATTTCATAAATTGACATTTCAAATTTCATACAACCATACAAAATTTCATAAATTGACATTTCAAATTTCATACAACCATACAAAATTTCATAAATTGACATTTCAAATTTCATACCATACAAAATTTCATAAATTAACATTTCAAATTTGATACAACCATATAAAATTTCATAAATTGACATTTCAAATTTCATACAACCATACAAAATTTCATAAATTGACATTTCAAATTTCATACAACCATACAAAATTTCATAAATTGACATTTCAAATTTCATACCATACAAAATTTCATAAATTAACATTTAAAATTTGATACAACCATATAAAATTTCATAAATTGACATTTCAAATTTCATACCATACAAAATTTCATAAATTAACATTTCAAATTTGATACAACCATATAAAATTTCATAAATTGACATTTCAAATTTCATACAACCATACAAAATTTCATAAATTGACATTTCAAATTTCATACAACCATACAAAATTTCATAAATTGACATTTCAAATTTCATACCATACAAAATTTCATAAATTAACATTTAAAATTTGATACAACCATATAAAATTTCATAAATTGACATTTCAAATTTCATACCATACAAAATTTCATAAATTAACATTTCAAATTTGATACAACCATATAAAATTTCATAAATTGACATTTCAAATTTCATACAACCATACAAAATTTTATAAATTGACATTTAAAATTTCATACACCCATACAAAATTTCATAAATTGAATTTTTTACACAGCTCACAGCTCAAAGCAGCTTGTTCACAGCTGTTTCAGCCAAACAACTTTGAGCTTTCTCACAGCTGACTTTCCACAGCAGCTTTTCCACAGCTCACAGCCCACAGCAGCTTTTTCCCACAGCCACAGCTCAACCAAACACACCCTCAATGCTCAGATCCAACGAACATAGTGTCCGTAGAATTAATTAAATTAAACTAATCGTAACATAAAATTTATGATGACGTTGTAAAACATATAACGAAAAAAAAGAAACCGGATCTTGCTAAAAAAGACTCGTAGACAAGAACGTTTCGACGAATCGGCGAAGAAATGTCGCCGCCTGCCTGCAAATCGGTGGACAGGCGCAACAAGCAGTTTCTTTTTTTAAAAAAAACTTTTTTTGAAGCGATCTTCTTTTATATTAGGGTTTTTCGATATATACTATTACAATTCGATACTTTAGAACTTTGCCACTACATTTTGTTTATTTGGATATATGCCATCGCAACTCTACCTTTATCTTCACCATACCATTTTCAACGCTTGATTTGACCATGGACCCTCTATCAGTTTTACTGTATTTTTTATTTCCCATCTTACCCTTGCCAGTCGACTCTCGTAGCCCTCCGGCGCCACCCCCGCAGCACCCCCGCCGCTGCACTCGCGTCGCTGCCACCCTCGCAGGCCATGTGTACGTGCTGCCGTCCTCGCAGCCCCCTGCTGCACCCCGCGCCGCCCCCGCCCTCGTAGGCCCCACGCGCACCGCCCCCACCGCAGCACGTGCGGCCCCATGTGTCGCCCCCGCAGCCCTCACTCGCAAGCACGCGTGTCGCCGCCCCCTACAGCAGCCCCCACGTCGCCGTAGCCTCTGTGTCACCGTCGCCGGCCCTGTGCGTCGCCCACACAGGCCACACACGGTGAAGATAAGGACATTTTTGTCTTTGCACAAGCCCATGATCAAACCAAGCGTTGAAAATGGTATGATGGAGATAAAGGCAAAGTTGAGATAGCATATATCCAAATAGACAAATTGTAGTGACAAAGTTTTAAAGCGCCAAATTTGTAATGGCATATATAAAAAAACCCTTTAAATTATACAATTATATCGAAAATACATACTCATGAGATTTAAATATTATAACTAAACCAAAATTTACTTGCATTACTGACGGTGTGATTCAACTGCTATAATATAAGGGAAGTCCCAACCCATAGTTTCATAGGTGAGGTCTTATTTTACCATGTCAGTAAGACGCTATATCTAGAAACTATGTTCTCAATCCTAATTTCTCAGTATGAATCTATAATAAATTTTTTATACTACTATTTTCTTTCTCTCCTTCTCTTATCCAATCACTTCCATCCATTTTCTTACTAAGACATGACTTCTTTATATTCTAGTATTTCTTCTCATTAAATAACTTATCACATCATCTTTTTTTATGTGGTAGCACAATAAATGTTTAAGAAATCATGGAGGGTTGGGAGTGCCCTAAGACTCACTTGTTAGCCGCATTAAAATTAACTTCTATCTACTCGTATGGTCTCAATGAATACTATTTTTTTTCTATTGATAGATTGATATAAAGGTTGATACCTCTTTGTCATTTACAAAACACAACTCGTATGTTAACATATCGTTTGATGGATTGTGACCCCTAAAAGTTCAGGTCACAAATAAAATGCCTACTTCCCATAAAATACAAAAATTCAAATATATATATATATATATATATGCTTGATACCTTTAATTAATCACTTGCAGGTGGTAGAGTCGTCCAGCTTAACTGCCCCACTAACTATGTAATCTCGACGCCAGGTGTACTGTGCAAAGTGTTAATCAAATTTTCAACCACTAATCAAGATCACATGTTAACTTTTTGACTAAATTTCACAAAACTACATACGGAGTATAATATATCGAATTTAGCACAAAACTGTCACAGCTTTGTCGCAAAAACTACGAATTGTCTCGAACAGAGCAACTTATTGGCGCTGAGTTTACTACGGAAGTATATGAGAACAACACATAGCATTGTATTTATTGCAAAACTACAGTAAATGACGTAGTGAAACTTTTAAATTCAAATTCTACGCGAATATTTTGCTTCAAGTTTAGCAGGATATTTGATAATAATACGGCAGCAGCAACAACGAGGAGTAATTTTATCAGAAAACTACAATTGTATCTTGTGCATATGCCCCATAAATTACCCACCTCCTCTTGCTCGGGTAGATGCAGGATTTTAGACAAAAGCTTGTTAATTAAGGATTACATCTTAAGATCACCATTTTAAACAAGTGTGGTATTATCAACATAGAATTAGAGTAGGTTAACTCATGATTAAATCAGTAAGTCATTGCTCACACATTACCCCATAAATTCGTGTGACGAGCATGTGATACGAGACTATTATATGCTCAACGTCAGAGTTCTAACGGGATTCAGTAAGATTACGGTTTTAAGTTAGAAACAATTATTACAAGTTAAACTGTTATTACTAACCTAACCACAGAAGTAAAGTATAGTAGGAACCGATGAGTTAAGCTGTTGGTCGTGTGTGGTCGGCGTCTTCCTCTTTACTACTCCGCTCCGGCGTCTTTACCACGCCGAGACGCATAAAAATTGCGGATTTCCAGCAGCACAAACGCTTCAGTCATTCACCCTCGCGCGCGCCGTCCGTCTGCTCGCTCGCCATGCGCGCGGCCGCTTCCTCTTGGCGTTTGTAGATGGGCTCCTCCTCCCTCCTCCTCTTCCCCTCGTCCACCTCCCACTCCTCTTATTCCCATGCCACGGCTTCCTGCTCTTCCTTACTGCTGCCTCCTCTCCCCTCCGACGATCCGCACCGGCTCCTCCAGCATCTAGACCACCAGGAACAGCAGCAGGTCGCCATGGTCCGCAAGCGCCCGGCTTCCGACATGGACCTGCCGCCGCCGCGGCGTCATGTCACGGGGGAGCTGTCTGATGTCACTGCGGCTGCGGCGGCGGCGGCGCCGCCGCCGTCGTCTGCCAGCGCGCAGCTCCCCGCGCTGCCGACCCAGCTGCCGGCGTTCCAGCAGACGGAGATAGAGCTAGCGGCGCCGACGCCGGTGGTGGAGGGAGCGGCGCCCACCACGGCCTGGGTGGACGGTATCATCCGCGATATCATCTCGAGCAGCGGAACCGCGGTCTCCGTCGCGCAGCTCATTCACAACGTCCGTGAGATCATCCACCCCTGCAACCCCGGACTCGCCTCGATCCTCGAGCTCCGCCTCCGCTCCCTCCTCACCTCCGATCCAACCCCGCCGCCGCCTCCTCACCCGCCTGCTCTCCTATCCGACGCCACGGCCCCGGCGGTGGCACCGGTCGCGGTGCTTCCTCTCCCTCCTCCACCGCCAGACAAGCGGCGCCGCGAGCCTCAGTGCCAGGAGCAGGAGCCTAACCCGTCGCAGTCGCCGAAGCCCCCCACTGCGGAGGAAACTGCCGCGGCGGCTGCTGCGGCCGCCAAGGAGCGGAAAGAGGAGCAGCGGCGGAAGCAGCGCGACGAGGAGGGGTTGCACCTGCTCACGCTGCTGCTGCAGTGCGCGGAGTCGGTGAACGCGGACAACCTCGACGAGGCGCACCGCGCGCTACTGGAGATTGCCGAGCTCGCCACGCCGTTCGGCACCTCCACGCAGCGCGTCGCTGCCTACTTCGCGGAGGCCATGTCCGCGCGCCTCGTTAGCTCCTGCCTGGGGCTATACGCGCCGCTGCCGAACGCGTCCCCCGCCGCCGCGCGCCTGCACGGCCGCGTCGCCGCGGCGTTCCAGGTGTTCAACGGCATCAGCCCGTTCGTCAAGTTCTCCCATTTCACGGCGAACCAGGCCATCCAGGAGGCTTTCGAGCGCGAGGAACGCGTACACATCATCGACCTCGACATCATGCAGGGGCTCCAGTGGCCGGGGCTGTTCCACATCCTCGCGTCGCGCCCCGGCGGGCCTCCCAGGGTGAAGCTGACCGGGCTGGGAGCGTCCATGGAGGCGCTGGAGGCGACGGGGAAGCGGTTGTCGGACTTCGCCGACACGCTGGGCCTGCCGTTCGAGTTCTGCCCGGTGGCGGACAAGGCCGGGAATCTTGACCCGGACAAGCTGGGCGTCACACGGCGCGAGGCCGTCGCCGTCCACTGGCTGCGCCACTCGCTCTACGATGTCACCGGCTCCGACTCCAACACGCTCTGGCTCATCCAGAGGTACAGTAGCAGTAGTATGCTTTTCTTCTTCCTTCCGTTGTCAACTCAAACCCCGGAATCATGGCCACTTTTCAGCCTAGGCTTCTCCTTGACATTGAGACCTACACATCAACACATCAATGACAGTACTAGCACAAGAGCACCATTGGATTAGCGAGTAGTAAAAAAACTGAGTTTTGGAGCTCTAAAAGTACGTCATTATAACCAACTTTCTAGGCTTAAAAGGTTGCAACTTTCTATTGCTTATCAAGCTTCTCCATGGTCTTTGGTGATCCGAGAAGTGGGAAAGATATCACCTCCATTTGGTTTGTGGATCACTAAGAACGAGCTAAAAGTTCTGATCATCATGACCAACTTTCATGCCAAAAGGTCTAAACTTTCTCGTTTTAAGCGCCACCGATGTTGATCATTAAACAGAAATGGCTGTCATCTACTAAATATACTACTACTAATCAGTTCTTACTAGATCAGATAGCTAAGCTGAACTTTTCTGGTGGACTGCAACATATCTGTCCCACTGTACTTGGGAAACCATGAAGGCAACCAATTTAGGTGTCCTTCAGAACCTATTGTTATCATTTATAGTGATAAATGTTGCTAGTTGAGTCATTCTTGTCGAGCAGAATCATAATAAATTGCTGCACTGATGACTGATCTTGACTCTTATGGACCACAAATTAGGTTGGCGCCAAAGGTGGTAACAATGGTGGAGCAGGATCTGAGCCACTCAGGCTCCTTCCTGGCTCGTTTTGTGGAGGCTATCCACTACTACTCCGCATTGTTCGACTCGCTTGACGCGAGTTACAGCGAGGGCAGCCCGGAGCGGCATGTCGTGGAGCAACAGCTCTTGTCGCGGGAGATCCGCAATGTACTAGCTGTGGGCGGTCCAGCACGCACTGGGGATGTTAAGTTTGGGAGCTGGCGTGAGAAGCTCGGGCAGTCAGGCTTCCGTGTGTCATCGCTTGCAGGCAGCGCCGCTGCTCAGGCCGCACTGCTGCTCGGGATGTTCCCCTCCGATGGCTACACGCTTATCGAGGAGAATGGCGCTTTGAAGCTCGGATGGAAGGATCTGTGCCTTCTCACTGCATCTGCTTGGCGCCCAATTCAGACTTCGGTCCGTTAGGATTGATCTTACTTAGATGCCATTGCCTAGTTCTTTTGCTCTTTTGACTGCTCAATTTGGTCAATTCTGAGATAAGAGAAAATGAAAACATTATGATCACTAATTGCCAGATCTCCACACAGTGGTAGTTACTAATATTCAGCTTAGCGGTAGCCTTTATTCAGTTCATGCTCCGATTAGTTTTTTTACTCATGTTATTGTGTTTCTTAATAGCCTTATTGACCATTAGAGATGCTGGTCTTCTACAAATAGGGCTGTTGATCACAAAATCAAATATCTGGTTGTTACTAACTACTAAGTTAGTTAGATTCTTGTAGAGTGGCCTCGTCTATGATAATCCAATCTCCCAACTATGAATAGCACAGTTAGTGTTCATCTACTAATGAGAAGTTTGATGTACATTTAAGTTGGTGCTGCTAGTTTTCTCCAGGAAATATGAGTCGAGTATTGGTTCAATACCAAAACATCAGCAATGAACTAATAATGTATAACACAGTAGTTTACTGTTGTGTTACTAGAGGTATTATTCAAGTTTTCTATTCTAAGTCGCGCCGATTCTTTTCTTCTAGTTTATTTCAAAATCACTGACCTTTTCGCCGCCCATTGAGACCTTGACATTGCTGCTCTTATATTTTTGCATTAGTCACATTTATCTTTTATGGGACTCACTTACTCCACTATCTACTGGATATACATGGTTTACTTTAACATCCTTTTCACCTTTCCGGCCATGATGGTCATTAGCTTGTTAAAGTCTTGCTTCCTGGATACTCCGGCCAATAAGTTCTTTGCATGATCAGCTTGGATCCACGTTGCTTTGTCACCAAGGTCACATTCCAAGATTGAGATTCTGGGGATTTTGCTACTTCACCATCCCCATCAAGAAAATCCCACTCCACTAGCTTTGCTGATTCTTATTTTAGCTTCCTGGCTAACCTCAGTCAACCTGGCTTCTTGGGCATTGTTTTCCTGGATGTCACAGTCTAACATGTTGTCCTTGATAATATCACTATGAATGTTTTGGTTGGGGATTTGCCTCTCCTGGCAACATTCCTGAGTAGTTTCACTTTTTTTTTTCTGGTTATTGTTCTAAAGGCTGGCTTTGTCTACCATTTGTTGGATGCTTATTGGCTTGGGCCACTGGATGATTGCTGTTTATTCACTGCCAGATTACTGCATGAAACATTGATTTGTCTAAACAAAGGGATCATTGTTTAGTCAGTTCTTGGCACAGGACACCTGCATTGCATTTCCAACTAACAATTGTCATATCAATGTCATATTGTCATAGTAGTAACTGCCTTTGCTTCCTAGTCACATTTCCAAAGTGGGCTATTTTGCCAATCTGACAATCTTGTAGCAAAACATCTCTTTCAAAGGTATGAAACCCTGACCCACCTGATGCAATAATCCTCTGATAAATTGCTTCTCAGTTACTACTACTCATTATGGAGTGGAAGCAAGCAGAGAGAGGTTGGGATTGTGGGGCAGGCAAGCCATAAATTGCATGTTTGCCATGACTCTTGTACTATAAAAGCTTCTCTTGCTCTCTCTTCATGGCTGTGTTATGGTTTATATTTGATTCTGAAAAAAATATTCTGAGTTTTGAAAAACCATAAATATGGTTGATTGGAGTACCTAAACTACTTGTAGATTATATTAGAGTAATTTTATGAAGCCTTCACTAACATTGAGTATAATAAGCTCATACTGAGAAGCAAACTCATAGACTTCTACTTGGTTTGATCCTACACTTATCTGTTTAAGAACTTTTAGATTTACAACTGAGGAGCTGACTTGAAAAGCTAAAGCAAACAAGTCGAAACCTAATGTCTCTCTCTCTCTCTAACGCACACACCGTCTTCTCTCTCTGCTCCAATCTTTTCTTGTCCCAGGCCCCAGCATTGCTCCCAACGAGCCGTCCTTTTCTTGCAGCAGAGGCCGTGCCCTGTTGTCTCTTGTTCTCTTGTAGCAATGTGGGGGAGCCACAGCCACTGGCAAAGAGGTCAGCTTGGAAAGACAGTGACCTCTCTGCCCCACCCCCCCATGGCGACATGGCGTGTGCAGTGCAGCCTTGGAGACCTCGCAGGAAAAAGGGTACCTTGTAGAACGGTTTGGGGGGGAGAACGATGATGATAGTCGGGTGTGGTTGTTGGACGTCTCCAAATCCAATCCATCGCAGGAAAGACGAAAGAGAGGCTCTGGTTTTCCTTGACCTGATGATGGGATGGTTAGCTTCCTCCACTCCCTGATGCTTTTGGTTATCATAAAGTGGAGTTCCTAAGGAAAGGACATGTCAGCCATGGTTGGCTACTTAGCTGAGCTTCCGAAGCTACAGATTTCTTCTGAAACCAGCTCCAGCTCCAGCTGCCCCTGATCCAGGTTTAAAATTTGAACTGGATTATTAGATGGATGCAATCAGGTTCAGGTACATGCAGTGGAATGGTCCTCGATATTCCTCAATCATGCAGCAACAAACCAAATCAAGATGCCACAGTGACACTGCGTGTGTGAGAGAGGCTGCAAGCAGCCAAGCAAACATGCCTACACGATGATTGATCATGGCTAGGTCGTGGACCAGGGCTCTGGATGATCAAGTGTTGTGGTGTCATATCAACTATGGACTTTCTTCTCTCTTCTTTCTCCTGTCTGATTGTTTCTTGGAGGCAGTATTTTAATGGAGAGCAGGATTGTCACCAGAGGTGTGGGTGAATTGCATTGATGTTTGGACTGGACAGTAACAACCAGCTGGTTTTAACTGCTGCTCTGGCTCTGCTCTCCCCAGTGACAGTGGCACAGCGGCCGGCGATGAACTGGCCGGCCCTGATGAGCTAGCTCGTCGCAGAGTGGGAGTTTACTGTACTCGTCTCTGCCTGCCTCCTTCCCGGTGTTGCAGTTTCAGATTCTACACAAGGTAACTGCAATGCAAGCATCTCATAATCGATCTGTTTGTCCAGCTGGTGAGACGTGATGTGGTAGTCATGGCCTCATGGCACTTACAGATGACGAGAAAACATGTATTTTTACCAAGCATGCATGGACAGTTTAGGAACCATGCAGTCTGACGAACAACAGTTGAGATCAATCTGTGTAATATTTCAGAATTTTGGCTGCATAGCCTGCTTCAAAGCTGTCAATGTATTTTGGACGAGCTCAACACGCGAAATCTGCAAATCAGATGCAGGACCGGCAGGCTGCAATTGCTTTGCCTCGTTCGACAGCTTTCAGTCAACAAGCTCATGAGCTGATTTTCAATGGCATTGGACCTTTAGATTGTGGACCTGAATGCTGGAAGGGGCTCATATCAGATGGGGAATGAAACCATATGAAAGAAAGCTTTCTTCCTTGTGTTGTCCACTGGTTGTACTTTCATTGGTTGGAGGCAGTATTAAATTTACAGGTGTGTTGGGTGAGGGTGTTCGTTTTTGTAGTAACTGCCTTCCTACCCTGTCCAGCAAGCAGCAGGTGATAAATAAATTGGACAGCTGCAGACTGCAGTCTCTCTTGCCAAGTTGCCATCCCTCTTCATGCTGGGAAAAACAATTTCGTTGAGGCAGGTTTCAAAGTCCTTACAATGACAACCTTACATGAATTAACGTCACTTGAGATGCCTGAGTAGCATCCCTAAGTTGGGAGCCTATCTCTTCGTGGCCCTCCAACGCATCGTCTTCCTCCTTGGAAGAGACATGGTGCTCGTCCCCGTCTTCGTCATCATCCTTTTCATCCGAACCGGTGTTGGAGCTGAACAGATCAACCCCTCTTCGATTGTTGGAGCTGAACGGATCAGCCCCTTCTTGTACATATCATGATATCACAAGCACAAGCGCGCACACATACGTACACCAAGAAAAAAAACACTTTTGCTTTGCAGAATGAGAAACTAAGAGGGGTTTGCACTGTGGTTTTATCTTTGTGATGAGTGATTGATAAATTTGTTTGATTTGGGGTTTGAGCGTGTGTTTGCCTATGTGTGTTCACTGATGGAATCAATGTGTGCTTTGCATGGAGTGTTTTGCTTGTCTCATGTTGTGCAGTGTTGAGATGCGAGTCAACTGTCAACGGCGCGGGATCGGGGTCAAGCGGGGAGCTTGATGCCAGGCGATTAAGGGTGTCGGGTGAAGTTGAGGAAGATCTCAAGCGTACACGTGGAGATAGAGCAAGACATGTACAGACGAATGATCGAGACAGCGTGTTGACCAAGTCAGCGAAAGAGAGGCCAGTGCCCTTCGAGTCTGTAAAAAACACTAGGGATATTTGTGTCTTTTCTTGTTTTTGAATTTCCTATAAAAAGCCCTCTAGACCCTAGGGTTTCACCAACTCATTCAATGGAAAAATCTGAGTTCACTTTTTGTCTTCATCTTCTTTCTCATGTTTCACTTCCTCAAGAAAATTTATTCTGTAGCCACCATTGGTATTTTCACCGAAGAGAAGCAACGCTTCGTTCTGTGTTGTTCTGAAATTCATGGTTTTATTCTTCTCTAAAGAATTAGCATTTAGTTTTCCTGAAGAGTTACTATTTCTGGTTTTCAAGAGGAAGAACAGTGTGAGAGTTACTGTGATGTATTGTTTCGGTGTGGGAATCCTAGCGGTGAGCTCGTCCAGGCAGTCACATGCTGCGTGGAGCCAGGCGTCGTGCGAAGGCAGCACACAACATCGGAGCGCTCGTAGCACCAGACAGTGGGCACGGGAGAGTATTCGCTGGGAGGCGGCGCAAGCGGAAGGCACAGGTAGCACCAAGGACGCGCTGAAAGTGTTCGGCAAAATGCTAGAATAGGAGACAACCAAGCTCAGTAATTTCTTTTACCTCGTTTTGCATGCACTTGCATTTATTATTTCTGTTATTTTGGGATGGATTAAATTAATGCAAACATTTTATTAATATATCCTTGTGTTTTTAGTGCACATCAACTGTTTGTTAAATCATCTACGAGCACATTTATTTTCAGCATTTAATTAAATTTTTGTGCACTGTGGATGTTTAGTTTGTGCTTTATGAAATGCTTGTGATTATTGGATGTTTTTCTAGCACTCGATGATTTGTCTGTCTAGTCCGTGAACCCTTTTAATCTGCCTTGTGTGCGTTGTATTGCTGTCTTTTCAATCAGGACATTGGTGTGTTTTTGAAAGCTAGATTATTTTTAGTGGTTATGATCTCTTAGACTATCGCATCATATCATATCTAACAGGAGAGTGATAGCACTAGTGTTGGACCGGAAACGGCGACCAGAGGGGGGGGGGGGGGTGAATGGGAGCTTTTAAAAATTCGGGCTAAAAACAGCCTTCTGTTTTTAATTCTGTCTTCTGCGGAACAGGCTTCGAACACAACCTTCGAAGGTCTGGTTCGGAGGTAATTTACAGCTCCGAACACAGGCTTCGCAAGGGAGCAAAAGTTCGAAGTCAAGAAGACTTCGCTCCACTCAAACCCGAAAAACCAACTCTGCTAAGTCAGTGCAGGCTCCGCACACAGGGTGCTTCGAGCAGGCTTCGCACTTCACCCTTCGCAAGAGTGGACTACCCTCTGAGGACTTCGACCAAGTACTTAGCGACAACAACTGGTGTTGGGCTTCGTACACCGAAGGTCTAAACGCACACTAACAGACTTCGCTAGGGGCTTAGACACGATAAGAAACACGGGCTTCGATCAGGGCTTCGCTAGTAAGCAGCGAGGTCTAGCCTCCTGTTACACAGAGCGAACGCACACTGAAAAGCACACTTCGCACAAAACACTTCGCCTAGACAGGCTTCGGTGCACTACTACTAGTGAGGTATGCAAACAAGCTCAAGCAGAAAAATAAACATAGAAGCAGGGCTTCGCTGCTTGAACAGGAAACACTAAAAATGAACTCACTGGATGAATACAAAGTCTGTGGTAGCTAGTACAGGAGCTCAACAATGAATGCTCAAAGTGTTAAATGTTACCTACCCAGCCCCACTATTTATAGCCACTATTCACCCAAGTGAATTGACTACTTTACCCATAGGGTTTACATTGGTTTTGTCTCTACAGAACAGAGGGGTACAAAAGGTAGTCAACTTTATTTGGAGGCTTCTCTATCAACTTTGCAGAGGGGACAGCGTCAGCTTTTTGCAGAGCAGACAATGTTAGCCTTTGCAGTCTTTGACCTTTCTGGATCCCCCCTTCGCACGTGAGGGGTGCGGTAGCTTCGGTGAGAAGCCTTGAGCCTGACGGCCTTCGCTTCACCGAAGTCAGCCTCCGATATAGTGACGGTTTTGAGCCGAAGCCGTCAGCCCTTGAGCCTTCGCACCAACACCCTCGGAGTGGACCACCTCGGCTTCGCAGCTTCTCATAGCTCGAACTCCGTCAGTCCGTGTACCGAAGCCATGCATGGCCGAAGCACCACAAGTCAACCTCGCTCCGGAGCTAACCTCGCTCCGAAGCCTGCGTCACTCCGAAGCCCTCCTTCGGAGTACCACCCCTCGAAGTCCCTCCTTCGTCCAAGGTATCCGCTCGAAGCATTCCATGAGCACTTCGTCGCAGTGTCTCTCCCCGAGCACACTCCTCGACGACCCTCACCCGGACCATGCCTTCGATGCACCTCGACTTCTGAGACCTTCGTCGGGTACCTTCGAGTGTCTCCCTCCAGAGCACACCTCGAACACCTTGCCTCTGCTGAGGACTTGATCCACCAAACTCCGAAGTCACTCCACTCGGAGTGCCCTTCGAAGTGCCTCACCTCCGAGGACTTTGTCTCGGAGTACCTTCACCCGGAGCCACGCTCCGCACTTACTGCCTTCTCCTGGTGCACCTCGACCCGAGGTCCGACCTCGATCCCTTCGCAGCCTTCGTGATGGAGCTCCCCGCTCCACTGGCATCAAGCCTCCCGCTTGACCCAGGTTCACCTGCTACGAACCGCCATCACCTCCGCAGTCCCCTGCGCACCACAGACAAGCAGACAAGTGTATCCAGTACTCCGGAGACCTCTCCGGGTAAGCAACCTTCGGCACACCCTCCGGTGTACCGCCCAAATTACCGAGACCTTCGGTACAAACCCAGTCATCGTGTACTGTCGGACCCCTCCGACAGGCACACTCCGCTGCAACAGCTGCAGCAGCCAAACCCACCGAACCCTTCGGTGAAACAACCTCCAAACCCCTTCAGAGGTACCCCTTCGAACCAGAGGTTAAACTCAGTCAATCACTCATCAGAGACTCCGAAACCAACCCTTGGTTTCTCAACTAGCTTTGTCTGGAATTTTGCCGAGAATGTTTATTTACTTCTGCTTGTTCATTTAGAGGAGTGTGAGTGTGAGTCCTGCTGTGTGGTTATGAGTGAGCTTGCCGAGTTACGTTCTGTGCATGTTCAAACTATCGATAAGCTTGAGATTGCACAGAAAGAACTCATTGTGGTGGAGTCTAGACCTCTTGTTTCTGATGCTTGTTCAAATTGCCCATTACTCATTGAAAACATTGAACTTAGGGACAAACATGTTAAAGAATTGGAGGCTAGATTGGAGAGTGCTAAGAGTTCTAAGGATGTGCAGCTAGCCTGTTCCACCTGCATCACCCTAAAGGACCAACTCAGCTTTGCTAGAGGGCAAGTTGACAAACTCATGATTGAAAATGATTATCTTCTCTCTATGGTGGATACATGCACTGAAGGGAATGGTAAGATGGATTTGCTCTTGGCCAAGACCAAGATGTGTGCTGACAGGGTAGGGTTAGCTTTAAGGTTGGGTTTTCAGAGAACCACTTCAGACATTGAGAGCAAAATAGTGTTCACTTCACCCACTACCCTAGAGAAAGAGAGAGTCCAGTTAGACACTCCACAAAAGCCTAAGAAACCCATCCACCCTACAAATAAAACACCTCCTTCACCCAAGAAATCCCCTCAATAGAAACCAAGAGAGCCTATGAGGATTGCTCCCAAGACCCATGCACCTACCCCAAAAGATTTTTCATTGCTCATATTGCCAGAGGGTGGGACATTTGGTTGGTTTCTGTTTTCATCGCATGAAGGATGAGAAACGTTCTTGGGAGATGAGGCATGGGATATGTATCAGCCACCTGTTGATATACATGAGCATGTCTCTCATTCTCGTTCTCGCTTTCTTAAGGCTCCTCGTGCTAACATGAGAGGATTTTCCTATCGTGGGATACACCATGACTCATATGGTGCTAGACCACGTGTTAGAGGTTTTAGTCCTCAATAGGATAGGAGACCTAGTCATTTTTATGGCTCTCTCCATTTAGGTAGACCTCTCCCTTTTTATCATGATTTATATCCTATATGTAGACAGTCTACTACTACTTTACCCGCAGCTCGAGTTTCTCAGTGCTGGATACCACGTCAGTTTTTCACTCACCCCAACACTGAGCACTCGAGATTTTCTCACTTTGTGTAGATGGAAGACGGAGGCTTGGAGAACAAGTGGATCATGGATTCCAATTGTTCGCGCCACATGACCGAGAAGACATCATGGTTCTCCAGCTTTACCTCGACCCAGCGACGGGAGTACATCACCTTCAGCAACAATCGAAGGAGTAGAGTGAAAGGTCAAGGTATGATTAGAATTAATGAAAACTTCACTCTAAAAAATGTCGCTTTGGTTGAGGATTTGGGATATAATTTGCTATATGTATCCTAGTTATTTGATGAGTGCTTGGAAGTGCATTTCAAACGTGATACTTCACAATCACTTGATTCTTCTAGCACTTTGGTTTTTAAGATTTCAAGAATAGGGAGAGTCTTTGGAGCTGATTTTTTAGAGTCTTTTGGTTCTTCTCATTGCTTAATTGTTGGACCTTCTTCTGAGCTCTAGATGTGGCATAAGAGCTTAGGGAAAATGAGCTTTGACTTTCTCACTCGACTGATTTCCCTAGGTCTGATCCGAGTATTGCCCAAGCTCAAGTTTGAGAAGAATCTTGTTTGTGCTCCTTGTCGACATGGAAAGATGGTTGTCGCCTCTCATTCACCAATCAATGTGGTGATGATAGAACAACCCAAAGAATTTCTCCATATGGACATTGTAGGTCTGTCTCGGATTAGTTCTTTAGGTTGCAAATGGTATGTCCATGTCGTAGTGGATGACTACACCCGGTATTCTTGGGTCTTCTTTCTCGCAAGCAAGGATGAAGTGTTTTCACACTTTCGGAGCTTAGCTTTGAGGCTTTTCATTGAACTCCCTGGTGCATTGAAAGAAATCCGAAGTGATAATGGTACTGAGTTCAAGAACAGTCTCTTTGATGATTTCTGCTTGGAGCATGGCATAGAACATCAATATTTTGCTCTGTGGGTACCTCAACAGAATAGAGTTGTTGAGAGAAAGAAACACACTTTGGTTGAGATGTTAGGACGATGCTCGATGAGTACAATACTCCTAGAAGATTTTAGGTTGAGGCCATAAATACTGCATATTATATATCTAACCGTATCTTTTTATGCTCAATTTTGAATTTGACCTCTTATGAACTGCGTTTTGGGAGAAAGCCCAAGGTCACTCACCTTCGAGTATTCGGTTGTCGATGCTTTATCCTAAAACGTGGAAATTTGGATAAATTTGAGTCGCGGTCTTCAGATGAGATCTTTTTGGGTTATTCCACTCATGGTCATTCATATCGAGTGTTTAATCTTGAGACTAACACTAGCATCGAGTCATGTGATGTGACTTTTGATGAATCAACCTCGTGCGTTAGTTCTTCTTTTGAGCTTGCTAGTGAAAAGGATATGAATGAGACCATATTTGAAGAAGATCCTGAAGAATGTGAAGGCCTCGAGGATGATCCCCTACCTCCTACTACAACAACCCCTAAAGCGGACCCAACATCGACTACTTCAACAAGAGGTCCCGAAGCATCTGCATCGACTTCGGTCATCTTCGACCACACTCCGACAAGTGTTGAGGGGGAGGCTGCATCTCAGCGAGAAGCTCCATAGCACATTCAGAAGATGCACCATCCTGAGCAGATCATCGGTGAGCTAAATGAAAGGGTAACTCAATCTCATGCACACTTTGTTGATTATGTATTGTTGCTTTCTTTGAGCCCTTAGATGTTAGCCATGTTTTATATGATTCGAGTTGGATCAATGTCATGCATGAGGAGTTAGAAAACTTTGATAGAAACTAAGTCTAGGTTCTCATAGATCCATGTGGCGCCCCGATTTATCGAAATCGGAACATTATTGAATTTCCATAGAAAAACAATAATACAAGAGGTTCATCATGCGACAATCGTACATACGGCAATATTCATGGTACGCAGACCATAATTATTACATCAGAGTTTAATAAAAACAATAATAAAGATTATTAAAATGCATGACGAACGCCTTCTTCAAGATATTTCACTTGACTGGGTCGCTACTCCAGACCGTCTTCATAGTAGGCATCCTCTGTGGTGTTCAACGGGTATGAGTACAAAAAGTACTCAACAAGCCACCGCAAATGCAAGTAATAATGCAAGATAATAACAAATGAAGGATAATTGGCTAAAAGTGCGGAAAAGTACATTTTTAGTTATTGCAGTTAATGCAGTCAAATTTTATCACGCGGAAAGTAAACATGAACAACAATAACATCATCTAACTCGAGGAGTACTTTTTACCTCCTCGCACAACAGTCCTTACATGTCAAACCAACATGCACATTCATATTCAAAGCAATCTAACTGTGGGATGTCACACAACCCGCCCTTGACCGTGGGCTCGGCTTTTCGAAAAGATTTTTGACTCTGATCAGAGATGTACTACTGTACCCACAAGGCACGCACTCATCCCAAACGAGATGACCCATACCATGGGAACTCGTGCCAAAACCTCAGCATGAAATGCTCCAAGCGATAACCACCCGCTCTAGGTTTCACCGGCGCGCCGGGCCGCATCCCGGCTAACATCGCACCCTCTTTTGCGCCACATTGGTACAAGCCACCCGCAGGTGCTGCTTGACCCATCTCCAAATGGTGGCCTTGGTTTGGAACACTCCATACCTTAGTTAGGACTTACCCATTAGACTTGTGGTTAGTACGGAAGTGTATTGCAACAGATCCCGCAGACCGGTCCTTATAGTGCCCCGGGTGCTACCGACCAATGCCCTAGCTTGCACCCGGAACCCACCATGCATTCACTCACAACCATAACTCCAACACCGATAGAATTCCAGAGATGAGAATAACGGGGATCATATAGTAGAACCAATCGCTACGACTCATTTTTATTCCTATAGCAATCGTGTCAATACATTGGAACTAGCTAATAATGCTACTCATATGGTGACAAGGAGTTTAGGCTAGAGAGCATGGCTTGGGTTGCACATCAAGGTCGGGGGATCCTAAATAAATATATTGTACGGGTTCCATTTGACTAATGCATGTATATCTTATGTGTTTTAGCGATAGTTTAATAAAGCATGGGTTCAATATGCTCAAAAGATTGGTTTGGTGACTTGCCTTGTTCAGTGAGGGGAGAGGGGGGGAACTTCCGGGAAATATTCCGGCTCCTCGGCGGCGTCGTAGTCTTCCCATTATAAATAAAATAAAGTACAACATCCAATCAAACAATATAACATCACACAATAAGCACATAGGTTTAAATTGGTTTAATTGAATGAAAACTAAGTTGTTAAGTTTCTGAAATCTATTTTATAAATAATTTTAAAAGGAATAATAAAGAAATATGGCCCTTTCTAAAAGGGATTCTAAATTGTGAAATGATCTCTTTTAAGCTTTCTAATTAATTTAAAATGAAAGGTTTAGGGAAAACTTAGTGGTCTCATCATATTAACAGGAAATAAATAAATATAAGCTTTACTGAAATTCAAATAATTAAATTTACATTTTTACCCTAAGGGCATTTGAATACCTATTTAAATAAACATGAAAAATCCAAAGTAAACATATTGTTTTTATTGAATGAACATGCAGAGAATAATATTACAAATTTTCTGAAAGTGGAATGGTAATTTTTGAAGTTAAAATGCGCCAGATATGAATTTTACAAGTTTAAAGCAGTTTCTGGAATTTATTTTCAAATTTAAATCCCCTCGGCTCCACGGTGAGCCAGGCCCACGGTGAACCCGCGCACTGTGCGCGTGGTCCGGCCCAATCTAGACCGTTGGATCCAAATCCAACGCGCAAGAGCGAGGCGGGGGAGTTAAGTTATCGCGGGCGGCTAGGATTAAAACACTGAACCGGTACACGATGGACGCTCCAGATTAAACGTGAGTTTTAAATATAAACGAACGCGTGAGATTAAAACGTAACGTTTCGGTCAGATCCGACGGTGCGGATTAGATCGCGCACGTGGGGTCACAGGCGTCGTCCGATCGCGATCGCACGGTCGGGATCAAATCCGACACGGCACGGGTACTCGACCCGTGCCGGTCGTCTTCTCCAGCGACGGCGAGTGGGCCAGAGGCCATGGCGAGCGACGGCGGTCGTGCCTAAGGCCTAAAACGTAAAGAGGACGACTAGGGGATCATGAGGGTACCCTTGCGGTGACGAATGGTCGACGGAGTGAGGCCGGCGACGAGCGGAGGCGGCGAAGGTGTTCGGGTCCTTGGCAACGACGACGATCCAGCGGGGTTCGACATCGATGAAGGGGTGGCCGAGGTCGAGATGGCCTTGGCGGTCACGGAGGTGCGGTCGGCGTGGACGGAGAGGGGCTCCGACGACGGCGAGCGGCGGCTGGAGTGTGGGCGGCGGTTGTGCGCTAAAAACCGAAGTGAGGGCGTTCTATGCGTTCTTGCAGTGTGTGAGCGTGGGGGTCGAATGCGGGGTACCAGGGGGTTTAAATAGGGTCACTGGCGGGGGCAGAGGGGGCGCAATTGGCGGTGGCCGAGGGTTAACGCGTTTAAACACCGGCGAGCCTCGGGTTGCATGCAGATTCATTGAATCGGGACGCAATCGGGCTGGTTTTAATGGGGGGAAACGGTCACCAGAGCGCGGGGGTTTGAATGTCGGGAGCAATGAATCCGAGGCGCATTATGGCGTCGGACGACGAGGGGGTGAGATTTGGTGGCGGATCTCGCGGAGACGAAGGATCTGATAGGCGGGGGCCACATGCCAGCGGGCGCGAGCGAGTGAGTGAGGCGGCTGACGGGTGGGGTCGGGCTCGGGCGCGAGAGGGGGCGGTTGGCTCCGACAGGTGGGACTGGGGTGTCGGGCGCGCGAGAGAGAGGAGAGGGGGTCACTGACGGGTGGGGTCGAGCTGTCAGTCCAAGGCGGGCGAGGGTAACGGGCTGGGCTGGCCGAGAGAGAGAAAGGGAGGAGGGAGGCCCATTACTGTTTAAAATCTTTTCTGATTAAAAATAATCACAGAAATTGATTTAAAATAATAGGGCTAATTCCAAGGTTGGTAAAAATTTGTAAAAATTCCCAAAAATATATTTTGGCCTTAGGATCCTACATAAAAAGTTTCAGCTCCTAGTTTGGCCATTTCACCTATGTTGTAGTTCAAAATGGTAAAGGAGGGTATTAAAGGTATTTCCAAAATAATAAATTTCAGGAAATTGGATTAAACAATATTTTTATTACTTTGAAAATTTGGGGTGTTACAATCCACCCCCTAACATTCATATCATTGGCACAAAATGGATTTTCAAAAACAAACAAGGGAAGGATGGGTCTGTTATGTGAAACAAGGCTAGACTTGTTGCTTAGGGTTACTCTCAAGTCGATGGGGTTGATTTTGGAGAGACATTTGCTCCTGTAGCTTGACTTGAGGCCATTGTGATTCTCCTTGCTTTTGCATCTTCTCGCGTTTTCAAGCTTTGTCAAATGGATGTTAAAAATACTTTTCTTAATGGTTTCATAAGAGAGGATGTTTTTGTTAGACAACTCCAAGGCTTTGAACATCCCAAGTACTCCCATAGAGTCTTTAAACTTTATAAAGCTTTGTATGACCTCAAGCAAGCTCCTAGGTCCTGGTATGACTGATGTAGGAACTTTTTGCTTGAGCATGGGTACAAAATGGGCTCTGTTGACGAAACTCTGTTTACTCTAAAGCATGGCAAATATTTCCTCCTTGTTCAGATATATGTTGATGATATTATTTTTGGTAGATCTTCTCATACACTTGTGGCTGAGTTTGCTGATTCTATGAGCAGGGAGTTCGAGATGTCGATGATGGGTGAACTGACCTTCTTCCTTGGTTTGCAAATCAAGCAAAGCAAACAAGGTACTTTCGTGCATCAGACGAAGTACACCAAGGACCTGCTGAAGCGCTTTGACATGAGCAATGCAAAGCCGCTTGCCACTCCGATGGCCACCTCAATAGCGCTTGACCCGAATGAATATGGATAAGAGGTGGTCAGAAGGAGTTCCGAAGCATGATCGGCTCCCTCCTCTACTTGATGTCTACGAGGCCGGACATACACTTCGTAGTATGTCTGTGCGCTCGTTTTTAGGCTTCTCCAAGAGCTTCACATCGTTAAGCGGTAAAACGCATACTGAGGTACCTAAAACACACTCTTGAATATAGCATTTGGTATTCTGCATCGTCTTCTTTATGCTTTCAAGGTTTTTCTGATGTCGATTTTGATGGATGTAGAATTGATAGGAAAAGTACCTCTAGTACTTGTCATTTTCTGGGTTCCTCTATTGTTTGTTGGTCTTCTCGCAAATAGTCTAGCGTTGCGTAGTCTACAACTGAGGCTGAGTATGTAGCTACTACTAGTTGTTGCTCACAAATTTTGTGGATGGTTTCTATTTTGCGGGATTTGGGTTGGATTTTAAGGGTGTTCCACTTTTATGTGATAATACTAGTGCCATCAACTTAACCAACAACCTAGTTCAACATTCTAGAACCAAACACATTGATGTGCGTTATCACTTTTTGAGAGAGCACAATGAGAAGGGTGATATTGAATTGAGATATGTTGATACCCAGAACCCGCTTGCAGACATTTTTTACCAATCCTCTTGATGCTTCTCGATTTGCATTTTTGAGAGGAGAGCTTGGTGGCTGTCATCCTTATAACATCTTGTGAGGGGGAGTTGTGTGTCATTGCATAAGCTTATGTTATATGATTACCTGCATTTACATGTACTTGCATGTATATGTCTTTGAATTATTGTCTTTAATCATGATGATTTTGCTTTGTTGAATATGACTGATGTTTGTCATGAGCATGACTTTTAATTCTGAAAATTAAAACACGATCAATACTTAGTATGGTAACTAGCATGAGTAGGCTGAATTTTTTTGCTATCTTTTACATGCCTAGTAGCTAAGTCCTTTACACTTAAATGCAAACATGCAACTTGAATATTTAAATGCTTTTTATGGAAATTTTGTACTGAAAATTGATAAAAATCATGAAATTAATATTCATGTCTTTTGTGCTAACAATTGAAAGGATCCATGTGGGTTTTCTTTGTCGCACTGCCTTGTTCTAGATTGCTTACCATAGCACTTTGGTATGAACTATGACATTGTAGTGTATGCCATGACTAATGTTTTAAGCTTCTGATGGTATTTGCTTGACCTAGGCTTGGCTTAGTCGGTTAGCATAAGGTTGACATACAAATAACCCTGGAACTAAAATCAAAAGAAAAAGGACAAAAATCTTGAAAATATTGCACAATTACAAGTTTGTTGAAGCTCCATGTTTTGACTATGCATGTCTGGGTAGTATTTGCTAGCTCTTGCATTCCATGCTTTACCATGTCTAATACGCTAGTCTGAGTGGTGATGCTTTTGTTTGCTAAATCCTGAAAATGCTTGCTCTTGCGTTTCTTTGGATATGATTCATCTGAGCTTATTGTACAATACTTTTAGACAATATTCAAGGCAAATGCTTGTTTTTGTACTTTAATTGTTGCTCATCATGTTTCAAAAGCTTGCATATACAGTCAACCTCACACCTCTCTTTGCATCATTTTTATCACCTTGATGTCTGCATTGCAGAAGGGGGAGAAATAGTGTCTTGCTTCTGTCGAAGGGAGGATCATTTGTCAAGGGGATGATTTTTAAATCAAGTAACATGTTTTGCTCTTTTCTAAGTTTTTATGGTCACTTGTGCGCTGAACTTCAACACTCATCTTTGTTTCTTTTGGGAGTTGTTAATACACTTATCAAAGGGGAGATTGAGAAACCAAGTAGGGTTTGCACTGTGGTTTTATCTTTGTGATGAGGGATTGACAAGTTTGCCTGATTTAGGGTTTGGGCGTGTGTTTGCCTGTGTGTGTTCACTAATGGCATCAGTGTGTGCTTTGTGTGGAGATTCATGTTTTGCTTGTCTCATGTTGTGCAGAGTTGAGATGCGAGTCAACTTTCAACAGCATGTGATCGGGGTCAAGCGGGGAGCTTGACGCCAGATGATCAAGGGTGCCGGGTGAAGTTGAGGAAGATCTCAGGCATACAAGTGGAGATAGAGCATGAGAAACCAAGGGTTGGTTTCGGAGTGTGATGAGTGATTGACAGAGTTTAACCTCTGGTTCGAAGGGGTACCTCCGAAGGGGGGTTCGGAGGTGGTTTCAACGAAGGGTTCGGTGGTTTGGTTGCTGCAGCTGTTGCAGCGGAGTGTGCCTGTCGGAGGGGTCCGACAATACACGATGACTGGGTTGTACCAAAGGTCTCGGTACTTTGGGCGGTACACCGGAGTGTGTGCCGAAGGGTGCTAACCCGGAGAGGTCTCCGGAGTACTGGATACTCTTGTCTGCTTGTCTATGGTGCGCAAGGCACTACGGAGGCGACGGACAGTTCGTAGCAGGTGAACCTGGGTCAAGCGGGAGGCTTGATGCCAGTGGAGCGGGGAGCTCCATCACGAAGGCTGCAAAGGGGTCCAGGTCGGTCCTCGGGTCGAGGTGCACCAGGTGAAGGCAGTAAGTGTGGAGCGTGGCTTCGGGTGAAGGTACCCCGAGACAAAGTCCTCGGAGGTGAGGCACTTCGAAGGTACTCCGGAAGGAGTGACTTCGGAGTTTGGTGGATCAAGTCCTCTACGGAGGCAAGGCGTTCGAAGTGTGCTCCAGAGGGAGACATTCGAAGGTACCCGACGAAGGTCTCAGAAGTCGAGGCGCATCGAAGGCATGGTCCGGGTGAGGCTCGTCGAGGAGTGTGCTCGGGGAGAGACACTGCGACGAAGTGCTCATGGAATGCTTCGTGCGGAGGCCTTGGACGAAGGAGAGACTTCGAAGGGTGGTACTCCGGAGGTGGGACTTCGGAGTGAGGAAGGCTTCGGAGCGAGGCTAGCTCCGGAGCGAGGTTGACTTGTGGTGCTTCGGCCATGCATGGCTTCGGTACACGGACTGATGGAGTTCGAGCTGGGAGTAGCTGCGAAGCCGTGGTGGTCCACTCCGGAGGTGGTGGTGCGAAGGCCCAAGGGCTTTGACGGCTTCGGCTCAAAACCGTCACTGTATCGGAGGCTATCTTCGGTGAAGCGAAGGCCGTCAGGCTCAAGGCTTATCACCGAAGCTACCGCACCCCTCGCGTGCGAAGGGAGGCTCCAGAAGGTCAAAGACTGCAAAGGCTGACATTGTCTGCTCTGCAAAAAGCTGACACTGTCCCCTCTGCAAAGCTGACAGAGAAGCCTCCAGAATAAAGTTGACTACCTTTTGTACCCCTCAGTTCTGTAGAGACAAAATTGGTGTAAACCCTAGGGGTAAAGTAGTCAATTCACTTGGGTGATCTGTGGGCTATAAATATGGGGGCTCGGTAGGTAACATTTAACACTTTGAGCATTTACTGTTGAGCTCCTGTACTAGCCTCCACTGTTTGTATTCATCCAGTGAGTTCTTTAACTTTGTTCCTTGTTCAAGCGGCGAAGCCCTGCTTCTGTGTTGTCTTTCTGCTTGAGCTTGTCCTGCATACCTCGCTAGTTGTAGTGCACCGAAGCCTATCTAGGCGAAGGGTGTTTTGTGCGAAGTGTGTATTTCAGTGTGCGTTCGCTCTGTGTAACAGGAGGCCAGACCTCACTGCTTACTAGCGAAGCCCTGATCGAAGCCCGTTTTTTCTTCTCGTGACGAAGCCCTTAGCGAAGTCCACATAGTGTGCGTTTAGACCTTCGCAGTACGAAGCCCAGCACCAGTTGCTGTCGCTAAGTATTAGGTCGAAGTCCTCAGAGGGTAGTTGTCGCGCCCCGATTTAATAAATCAGGACTTTATTGAAATTCTATCGAAAATCAATAAAACAAGACGTTCATCAAGCGACCACGTACAATACGGGCAATCATTCACGGTTCGTAGACCGCATTAATACAAAAGTGAATGAAAGTGAAGAGAAACTAATAAAATCAAGGGTCCTAGATGAACGCCTCCTTCCAGTCTCGCCTTGACTGGGTCGCTACTCCAGACCTTCATCCTCCTCGTAGTAGACTGGCTCTGATGGTGTAAGTCAACGGGGTGAGTAAAGATGTACTCAGCAAGCCACCGAATGCAAATATAATGCAAGATAATAACAAGGGAGATAGTGGCTAGTTTAGCGGAAGCAGCATATTTGTAAGGCATTTAATGTGAGCAATTTATTGGTACGGAAAAGTAAACATGTGAATGCATCATCATCATCTTCTAACTCGAGGAGTACGTTTTACCTCCTCGCACAACAGTCCTTACATGCCATGAACAACTCATCCATTCAAACAATTGTAAACTAACTGCGAGTAGTCACACAACCCGCCCTTGACCGTGGGCTCGGCTTTTCGAAAAGATTGATTTTACTCTGATCAGAGATGTACCACTGTACCCACAAGGCACGCACTCATCACCTACACCGAAGTGTAACGAGATGACCCATCACACGGGAACTCGTGCCAAAACCTTCCATATGGTCTTCCCCGACTCAACAGCACCCTCTTATAGGTTTCGTACCGTGTCTCGCCATGTCGAGTTTCCACAATACCCCCTCTTGAGCCATCGTCGGTACAAGGCGCCCTGAGGGCTAGCCCCTTGCCCCCTCCACTATAGTGCCGTGAGACGGAGTGTTCCACACTTCCAGTTAGGACTTACCCATTAGACTTGTGGTTGGTACGGAAGTGCTTTGCAACAGATCCCGCAGACCGGTCCTTATAGTGCCCCGGGTGCGACATACCAAACCCGAGCTTGCACCCGGAACCCACCATACTTATAACATACCTAACTCCAACAGAGTCCAGAGACAAGAATAACGGGGTATTTCATATACCAGAATCCATCTATTCTACGACTCATTCTTTATATCCTATAGCAGTTGTGCCGGTACATTGGGCACTAGCTAATATAATATTTGTAGAGTGACAAGGAGTTAAGGCTCAATAAGCATGGCTTGGGTTTGCACACAAGGACGGGGATCTAATAAATATAAGTGTAAGGCTTGATCTTTGACTAATGCAATATTAACCTATGTGTTATAGCGATAAGTTATTAAAATCATGGGCTCAATGATGATCAACTGTTTCCACAAAGGTGGTCGATGACTTGCCTTGCTCAGCAAAGGGTGAAGGAGGAACCTCGGGGTAGAACTCCTGCTCCTCGACGAACTCGTAGTCTTCTCGATACGGAAAATAAACAATACATTCAATAAACAGATAAAATTCACCAAATATTAAACATACACATTTGTAGGTTTTATTATGTGAAGTAATATTTTTAATATGTCAAGGTTTTGTACAAAACAGTAAAGTTTAATATTTTAGAATTTTTCCCAATTTATTTTATGTATTATTAATTTTAACCCTAAGGGATTTTTATTCATTTATTTATTAATAATATTTTGGGTAACAGAAACATACTGTTTTTATGGCCTTAATGTGTAGAGAATAATATTCTGGTTCTAACAAAATTTGAATGGTGAAATTTGGAGTTAAAATGAGCAAGATATGAATTTTTGAAGTTTAAATCAATTTCTAGAATTTTATTTAAACAGAAAATGGGCTTTGGTCCACGGTGAGCCAGGCCCACGGTGGACCGCGCTACTGTGGCGTGGACCGGATCAACCAGATCCGTTGGATCTTGATCCAGCGGCCAGGCGCGAGGCGGGGGGTTTAAATGAGAATGGACGGTTTAGATTAAAACGTGACAGATGGGTACACGTGGACGCACCGGATGGATCCGGGGGTTTAAGTTGCGATCAACGGCTGTGAGCGAGCGATACCGCTTTGACCAGATCCAAGGGCTCAGATTAGATCCCACAGGATCTAATCTGTGCCGTCCGATCTGGATCGTGCGGCTCAGAGGGGATCCGGCACGGCACGCGCTAAGGGCTCGAGTACCCTTCGTCTCCGGCGACGGCGAGGCCTCGGGCGCGGTGGCAGCGGCGGCGGCGAGCGCCTACGTGCCTAGCTAAGGCCAAAAATGGACTGCGGAGGTGATGGGGATCACGATGGTACCTTCTGCGGCGAAGATGGGGGCTTGGAGGTGACCGGCGGCGAGCGTAGACGGCGAAGAGTGTTCGGGTGCTCGACGGCGACGGTGGTCCTGCGGTGTACTTGGCCAACGGAGGGGTGGCCGGGGACGGGGAGTCGTCGAGGGTCCCTCTGGTGGTGGTGGCTAGGGCGGGGGAGGCCGGGGTCGACGGCGATGTCTCGCCGGAGGTGGAGCAGACCCGAGGCTCGAAAAAGAGGGCGATGGCGCTCTGTTTTCACTCGGGGAGGGCTCTGCTGGTGTGGCTGAGGGCGGTGGTCGTGGGGGGGTTTTTATAGGGGGTCGCCGGCGTGAAATGGGAAGGGGACTGGTGGAAATCCGAAAGGATTCCATCCTTGCGCCGGCGAGCTTCCATACTCACGGATAGGTTCCTAAAATAGCGATACCGCGTCGGGATTGGACGGAAGGTGATCACCGGAGGTAGGGAATTATGATCCTGGGCTCGGATCGTCGAGATCGGGTGGCTGGCGACGGGAAAATGGGAGGGGGTCGCCGGGAAAGGAAAGGGGGAGATCCCCTTCCAAGGAGGAAGACAAATCTGACAGGTGGGCTCCACCTGTCAGTGGGCGAACGGAAAAGGAAAGGGGCTGATAGGCGGGGTCGAGCGGTCAGAGGGTGCTAAGAGGCTGACGCGTGGGGCCAGGCGGGGCGCGGGCGGGAGGAGAGAGGGGAGGCGAGCGCCGACAGGCGGGCCCCTCCTGTCAGTGGGTGGGTGGCAATGGGCTGGGCCAAGAAGGCCGTTGGAGGGAGTTTCGGGGTTGAGGCCCATTAAGGATTAAAATTGATTTCCGATTTAAAATAATTCCAGTAATTCGAATATTGATTAAGGGTTGAATCACTGTTGATAAAAATTTGTAAAAATTCCTAAAATTATAGTTTGGTCTCTAGTTCATCTCATAAAATTTTCAAGTCCAGATTTTTAGTATTTCTCCCTGTTTGGCTTTATTTGGGTTCTTTTGGGATTTTCCTTTAACCAAAAATGATTTAAATAATATTTTCTTTTTATTTTATTCCTTTTAATTTCTGGGGTGTTACAATCCTATCCCCCTTACAGAGAATCTCGTCCTCGAGATTCGGATCAATCCTCGAATAGTTCAGGATGCTGTGCCTTGAGTTCATCTTCTTTTTCCCATGTAGCTTCCTCTACTGGATGATTGCTCCACTGCACTTTGCAGAAGCGGATGACTCGACTCCTGGTGGTTCTTTCTTTGACTTCCAATATCTTGACCGATTTTTCCACCTAGGTCAGATCTTCTTGGACATCCAACTGCTGAAGATCCACTTGCTCCGTGGGGACGCGGAGACACTTCTTGAGTTGAGACACATGAAACACGTCATGCACTCCAGCCAATGAGGGCGGTAATTCCAACTGATAAGCCACTTCGCCTTGGCGTCGGACAACGGGAAATGGTCCAACATATCGAGGGGCCAACTTTCCTCTCATGTTAAAACCGTTGAGTCCCACGAAGAGGTGTAACCCGAAGGTAGACATGATCTCCTTCTTCAAAGGCTAGGTCTCGACGGCGATTGTCGGCGTAGCTCTTCTGTCGCTATTGGGCTGTCTTGAGTCGGTCTCTGATGATCCGTACCTTCTCTTCAGCTTCACGAAGAATGTCTGTCCCAAATACTTGGGATTCTCCTGTTTGGTCCCAAAGTAGTGGCGTTCTGCATTTACGTCCATATAGGGCCTCAAAAGGAGACATCTGAAGACTGGCTTGATAGCTGTTGTTGTATGAAAATTCTGCGTATGGCAAGCTCTTGTCCCAAGTGGCTCCAAAATCCAAAACACATGCTCGAAGCATATCCTCTAGTATCTGATTTACCCTCTCTGTTTGTCCATCTGTCTGAGGATGGTAGGCGGTACTGAAATTTAATCTCGTGCCCATCTCCTCTTGGAGGTTCTTCCAAAACGAGAGGTAAACTGACTTCCTCGGTCAGATACTATCTTCTTGGGCACCCCATGAAGACATACAATCCGGGCCATATATAGCTCTGCAAGCTTAGGGCCACTAAAGGTCGTCTTGACGGCTATGGAATGAGCAACTTTCGTAAGCCGATCAATGATCACCCAAATAGAATCATACCCAAGTTGGGTCTTTGGTAATCCGGTGATGAAATCCATTCCGATTTCTTCCCACTTCCATTCCGGCACTTTAAGTGGCTGTACAATCCTGCAGGTCTCTGATGTTCAGCTTTTACTCTTCTACAGGTGTCACATTCGGCGACAAACTGGGCAATCTCTCTTTTCATGCTAACCCACCAATAGCGTTCCTTCAGATCCTGGTACATCTTGGTGCTGCGGGGTGAATGGAGTACAACGTCTCATGGCTTCTCGTAGGATAAGAGTCTTTATTTCAGGTTTATCCGGCACACATACCGAGTTCCAA